>CABHPP010139322.1:0-28486 GCA_902168425.1 Peromyscus attwateri | reverse complement strand
AGTGGTTGTACAAGCTTGCATTCCCACCAGCAGTGGAGGAGAGTACCTGCTACTCACAACACCAGGTAGGCTACCTGGAAAACAGGACCCCAAGAAAGACACGGGGATCGCCCAATGACGGAGAAATGGATGAGATCCACATGAACAGCCTGGACGTGAGTGGGGGCAGTGAAGGGCGAGGGTCAAGGGAAAGAGAGCTTGGGGGAGTGGGAGATCCCAGCTGGATCAAGAACAGAGATGGAGAACAAGGAATAGGAGACCATGGTAAATGAAGACCACATGAGAATGGGAAGAGGCAGAGTGCTAGAGGGGCCCACAGAGATCCACAAAGATACCCCCACAATAGACTGCTGGCAATGGTCGAGAGATAGCCCAAACTGACCCACTCTGGTGATGGGATGGCCAAACACCCTGATTGTCGTGCTGGAAGCCCCATCCAGTGACTGAGGGAACTGGATGCAGAGATCCACGGCCAGGCCCTGGGGGGAGCTCTGGGAGTCCAATTGGTGAGAAAGAGGAGGGTTTATATGAGCGAGAATTGTTGGGACCAAGGTTGGATAAAGCACAGGGACAAATAGCTAAACTAGTGGAAACACATGAACTATGAACCAATGGCTGAGGGGCCCCCAACTGGATCAGGCCCTCTGAATAGGTGAGACAGTTGATTGGCTTGATCTGTTTGGGAGGCATCCAGGCAGTGGGACCAGGTCCTGTGCTCATTGCATGAATTGGCTGAAACCTGGGGCTTATGCAGGGGTGCTTGGCTCAGCCTGGGAGGAGGGGACTGGACCTGCTTGGACTGAGTCTACCGGGTTGATCTCAATCCTTGGGGGAGTCTTTGCCCTGGAGGAGATGGGAATGGGGGGTGAGCTGGGGGGAAGGGGAGGGCGGCGGGAGGGGGGAGAACGAGGGAATCCACAGTTGATATGTACAATTAAATCATATTGTAAAATAAAATTTAAAAAAATACAAAAAAAATAATATGTAATGCTTAGAAACTAATACTCCCTGAATGCAAAGAAAATAGTAAGTGTGGTCTGGTAATAAAACAAGCTAATGGCATCAGATGTTCATGGAAAGACATAAATCATTTCCCCAAATAATTGTGCACCCTGCTTCTACATGCACAAAATCACAGCTCTGAAGAGAAGGTAGACTAGAACATCACCTATCTATTACTTTTGGAAAAACTATTTTACCTTTGGGATAAAAACACATATATTTGGTATCAATTAAAAGATGTGCAAGTTTACATATTTTAAGAAACAGGTGAGTACATTTCTGACAAGATAATTTCAGTTGGTCTTCAGTCAGCAAACCTTCCTGACAGATCAGTGAAGAAAAGCTTTGTGATTCATTTGTTCTATTATGTGTGAAATCAGTAATTAAACACAGCCTTGGTTAGTAAGGGGCGGAGTTACTCTGAGGATTTTAAGATGTCTACGCTTCAACCACACCCACTTCTAATTGACTAGATACGAGTCAGACTGGGACCAGGCTTAGATAAGGAACCTGCTGTTATGGTGCTCATTTGACATTTTGTATGGTTGATTGGAGGAGGAAAAAGAATCTGAGGTGTCATAGAAAATGGAAGTAAGGCCACTCCCTATATACATTAGGCATATAGGGAAGTAGTGTAATAAGATTAGTTACATGCTCTTGTTTTCTCAAATATCTGTGTATGCAGTAGGAAGGTTTGAAACATTTTTTTGAAACAATACTTTAATTTGCACTTGAAAAGATCTGGAAGTGGAGTGAATGCTTTAAGCAGTAATTACTTATTCTTCAGAGTAGGGGAGAAAAAGATGTATGTCTCCATGGAAGGGGCTGCTCAGTGATGCTGTTCAGCACCTAAGACTCTAAGCAAAAGCATAACCCACTTATGAACAGTACCTGCCGAGGTTCTTATGCTTTTTGTAAACAATTATTATAAGTCACTTGTGTAATTGATGTCATAGCATTTTCCTGGGAAGCTGAGTGTGGCAGATGACTTGTCCAATGACCTTATGAGTATTGCCATATGATCTATATGCATTGTGTCTCATGGACACCTCAAAAAGGACACCTTCCTGCATGTGACCAGAGGGTCAATTACATGTCTGGAGAGATACCTTGATTACCTGCTACATAGCAAAGTGTGAATAATCTGTATCCATTTAGAAGATCAGGATAAATTATCTTCATATAAGAATAGACTGATACTAGAAAAGAAAGAACTTTGGGAAAGACCATTGCATTTATTAAGAACTGAAATGAAACAGGAAGTGGGCATTTGAACTTGGAGCCACCAATCTTTACGGTCTAATGACCCTTGCAATGTTTCCCAGTGTTCTTACAAATGTGGCAGCTCTGATAAGCCATGAGCGTTTACAAATCAATTTCATAACCACTTCCCATGATTCTTCTGCTGTAGGCTTGTAGCCTCTTCAGAGTGAAAGATATGGTATTACTTTAAAATGCCTCCAACTCCCCTTAACTGCAGAGTGGCAAAGATGCCAAGTTTCCTGAATGTCATTGCTTTATTCTTGTTTATAATGTTTTCATTAATGTCTTCCTACTTGTAACATTTCATTTTACTCTCTCAAAAAGTGGCAGAAACAAATTTTAGTGCACTAAGAAAATACTAAACAGGAACAACTAATAGAAAAGTGTAAATAACTGTTACCTAAGGATTTTGTATAGGCTACAAATTTAATTCCCATTTATAAAGTGGATGCCAGCAGTTTATGGAAGAAATAATGTATCCTTTTAAATTTTGTGCTTTTCATTTAGCATCCCTAGTGAGTGTTCATGGCTCTTTATTTCTATCATATTGCTTGAAGATACATGTTTGCCTGGAGTATTTTAAGGCTGGAAATGCTCATGTCAGCTCTTCAGATGGAGGATTCAAAGGTGAGTTTATTCATCTCAGATCTATCTCTTTTCCTCTTAATATTGGGTGACAAATATTAGAGTTGTTTTTTTTCTGTGTGAGGTATGTTTTGGGGGTATTGTGTTTGTAGGGTGTGTGTATTATAGTGGTCTCTCTCTCTCTCTCTCTCTCTCTCTCTCTCTCTCTCTCTCTCTGTGTGTGTGTGTGTGTGTGTACTATGGCCAGTGCTTTATTCTAGGAGACTTCAAATTATGTATGCTATCAAAAAAGTTGTTTATGGTTAGGCTATGTCATTTTTACACTTTGTCTGCCAATACAGAATGATGGAGAATAATAAAATGTCTTTATTCTTCTAAGCTATCAAAGATACTTAAAACACATATTATGATATAACAAGCAAAGTCATAACATAGCATCAAATTGTACTGAGCAAATTTGTAAATAAAGCACAGTAACCTTATTAAATGACTGGAAGTACTAAAGAGTAGTCCTGCAAGAACTGCCACAAAACGCAAGCAATATATCCACTTGTGTGAGAGACACAGCATCCACTAAAGACATCAACTCTTGTTCAGAGGACAAGCCAAGCCATCATGCCAGTCAACAGAGGTGGAAACTATGACAGTAAGTGGTTTGCTTTTGCTGTTTGTACTTGTAGCCTAGACATAGGAATAGGATCTTAAGGGGATGTGGCAAAGGCAATGAGATGGTTAATCCAACTGCCCTGCCCAAACCAAGATCAAGAAGAATCTCATCAGAGGTGACAACCCAATCTTCAACTTCTCAGTCTTCAGAATGGTGACCTTTATAAGCTCTTACCTTAATCAGCCATCCCTGTTTATTCATTTATAAAAATAAGAAGAAGTATGACAGCCAGGGTTTGTTTTCAATCCTATTTGAGGCTCACTCAGCCTGAAAGCATGTTCCAAATATTTAAATTTCTTTGAAACAGTTGAAGCAAATTAACAAATGTATGGGATGGTTCCATTATCTTCAGCTCTGCCCTCATCATTCTATCATTTGTCCTTTAATCTGGATATTTTTGTTGTCACTATATTTTCCCATTTCTGGTGTGAGAATCTTGCCTTCTCAGAACCTTCTTTTCTGGATCAAGTGTGTTCTGATGCTTCACCAAGCAGAGAGATTTTCAGGCATATGCTAATGTTCTTATACCTCTAGTGCTACTGGACCAGTAAATGGAAACGGTTGACTTTCACTGGAATCATTTCATAGAAGGTGCACACAGGCAATTCTTCAACGTTCTCTTTGCTCTCTATAGAAGCTAAAGGAAAGCTTCAAGCTTAGAGAATCTGGATTCTCTATTTGTACACACACCATCATTTTCACCTATGTCAAGAGGGTGAATAGCTTTGCTGCATTTTCACAATCCATTCCTTATAGACACTTTGTCTTGGTAGATGGAGTTCTGAGATTATTTTCAATGGATCAACTTTCAAACTCTATTTATCATGATCTTTATTTCTTTGATATTGTGCTTTAACTAAATAATATTTATAATCACGTTAATTAGTGTTCTCAAGTTTCTTAAGCTTGTACTGTTTAAGTTGGAAATTAAAGTATGTTTTGTTGGGGAAAAATATTTAAAAACCTGGCAATGGGGAAAATAGGCATCTGTTCTTTCCCAACAGGCATAGAAGTCCTTCACTTTACCGACAGAAAAATGGCGGTACTTTACCACATAAAACAGGAAATAATCCTTAGTATTTTATGCCTGTTAAACAGGGCTTGAATGTGATTTCCTCCATGTTAAAATGAGCATCATAACTGTGTTTTCAAGGCTGCAGTTCAGGAGTGAAAATGTACATGAAAGTTTGTCCAAAAATTTTATTTGAAATTAAATAAACAGTGATAAAACAGTTCAATTTAATATATTCACCAGTCAAATGGATTCTCAATATTAATCTCAATGTTTGAGATTGGTAGATTTGCTGAAAGCTGGGAAGACTGTGTACAGTACAGAAAATCTGGATCTGTATTGCAAAGGCAGAATAAATTACCTCAAGTGTAGACAATTATCATAAGGGGGATGTTTTAGACTTGCAAAAACACACATCACTTCCATCTGGTAAATGGTTATTGCTAAAATATTTATAAATATCCTATCAGAATTCATATGTCACACACAGTTGTGATTTTCAGATAACATGCCTCTCAATTAATACCCCTCTGTGCTGTATATTACATAGTCAAACATTTGTGTATCTAACAGAAAATAAATTATTTCCTTAATATCTCCACAGGAATTATTGCCCAATCCAACTGTGAAAAAATTTAAATACAGTATCAAAAGAGGTCAAAATGCTTTGGCTTACTGGTTTGCTTACATTATTTTCAGTAACAAAAATGAGTTCTAGAAAAGCACATGTCATAATTGGTGATCTTGACTTTACAAAGTATTCTTTGAGAATTTGCAGCATTTGGCTATCTTTCATGGGAATAAGGTTTAATTTTAAATATACATAAAAGACATAATTTCACACAAATTCCTTAAAAAGAAGAAATGTATTATGGGGCTCACCTATCAATCACACATTGTTTAAACACATCATCTAGGTTATCATTAATTCATAGTATAGAATACACTTGCACATAGGTAAATAAATGATGAGTGGATCCTATGCTCACTTAGTCATTTTCCTATAGTGAAGCTAAAAAGACACAGTTGTAGAGTTAGCATGCCAGGACTGCTTTGATTTACTTGTATTTTTAGTTGTAATGCATGAAGCCAGACAATCAAATTGAAATGCTTAAAATATTTTACCTCTGGGTACAAATGCAGACTGAGCCAAAAAAAGAATCAAACACTGAGAATACTTCCCTGGCACTGGGTCTCCCATTGTTCAACTTCCTCAAGCAACTAGCTTTGATGATTTCCTTTTGAAGAAGATTTATGCTTCATTATTCCTCTTCTTAAAATACCAGATTATCATGTTGTGTTTCCTTTACTCTATGTGAACAATACAGTATACTCTGTATAATATCAAAGATTTGACTAAGTAAGCTAAAAAATCTTTATATAGTCCGTTTAAGTTAATACATACTTCCATAATCCTGTTAATTAGATGATGTCTACCTTTGCTCCAGTTCTCCAAATGTCCTCAGTTGTCTCTCTACCAAGATCCTTCTGACTTTACTGCCTAATGTAGTTGATGAAAATATATTCACATTCTGCAGGTGGTTGCTTTGTCTGAAGAATCGCAGTGGTTAGGTATAGAATAAGAGACTAGGGGAGTTAGATTTCCCTAGGAAAAGGAAATAGAACACATCGCTCTGTATGGAAGGGGAGTGGAATGGGACAGTAAAATAGGGATAGGGAGAATGAGGGCACATGAGCAGAGACAGATAAAATGAAGGGCCATTGGAGGGATCATATGGAAACTTAATACAGTAGAAGATTCCCAGTCAGGAGCATGTGCACACACACACACACACACACACACACACACACACACACACACACAAAGACAATCTAAATGAAATTGCCAAATTATAGGGAAGACTGAGACCCTTCTCACCATCTCCTGTCACCAAGTGGAACTTCAAGTCCTGGACATGTGTCACATCTAATTGATGTGACAGCAAGGCCCCATTTTTGAAGATAATACCTGTACAAACTAGTGAATGTGGAGAAGCTGAGCTGGTACCTATATAGAGCCTTCACCGCTATGGACTGGTGTTCTTAGTATCAGAAGTTACTCTGCACACTATCAAAGGATAACTATAAACACTTAGTCAGATACAAATCCATCAATATACAAAGGCATCCTACCAGCAAGATACGCTATGGCAATGTTGGCACAAAGCTTGTAGGAGTAACCAATCAATATCTGATTTGACTCACAGCCCATTCAATGAGCTATAACCCATACTTAATGATACTAGGGCAACCTAGAACCTGAGACTATATAGCCCATGGACCTATGGTAACAAAAAAGACAAACAAACAACAACAAAACATAAACAAACAAAAAATTTGTTCTACTGAAGGAACATAAAAAGACTCCTAAAGACATTCTGGTATAGCCATAGATCAGTGCCTTGCTCAGACATTATCAGAGTTGCTTTCTCCTACAGTGGATAAGAACAAATACAGAGACCCACAGCCAGATTTTATGCAGAGAGTGAGATAACCCTACAGCAAAGGAAGTGGAAAGAGGTACCTTGTCGTAAGAAGCAGAGAATTTAAAGAACACCAAGAAACAAGGCCTTCTGAACACAACAGGACTGGTGCATATACAAACTCAGAGGCTGAGCAGCATGCACGGGGCCTGCATAGGCATGCACCAGATGGGACTCTATAGCTGAAAGTAGAAGTGGACATGTTCCCATGCCTAGCACAGAAGCTATGTCTAATTGATAACCACTTTCAAATGAAAAATTAGTTTCAAGGGAGTCTCAATGGGGGAAACAAAGTACTCTTAAGAGTAGGCTGCATGCCCAGCAGTCTATGGTCAGCAGAAAACAAAATCAATAGTATCTTTGGAGTTTCTTTTTCACATAATATCATGTCAGAGCTGTTTCTTTTTATCTTTTTGTTTGCTTCTTTAGTGTTTTCACATAACCACTTGTGTTTCTGAGGTAAATTATGGTGATTACTTCTCACCTACTGATAACATGGTTTCTTGTATAATAATGTAAATATGAGGACTTGTGGGAAATTCTTCAGGTGTATAAAATGAGGAAAATATTTTCTTAACCAAACTACCTAGCCATTACTCTATAATACTAATATGGTTCAAGTCAGTCATGTAGAGTCATAGATATTTGGCCCTGATATATTTCACACAAATCAAACTTGTTCAAGAGCTATCTGTCAAAACATCCTATTAAGCATTTATTTTTCTATGCTATATGACCTCTTGAAGAAGGCAAAATGTGCTCAGTGGATGTCACTACCACAATGACACTTCTAAAGAAAGTTTCTGGTAAGCCAAGTACATTACAGAAGCCACTGTTACTATCACAAGGCCATGAGCATCAGGCTGCTACCTACAAATATTTCCTTGTGATACTCTGAATTTGAAGTGTGTTCCATCCCTATCTATCATCTATCTATCTATCTATCTATCTATCTATCTATCTATCTATCTTCTATCTATCTGAATAAATCTAACAAAGGAAGTGACAGACATGCACAATGAAAGCATAAGACACTGAAAAAGGAAATTGAAGAAGATTCCCAAAGATAGAAAATCTTTCTGTGCATATGGATTCTTAGAATTAATATTTTGAAAATGGCCATCTGACCAAAAGCAACCTAGAGATTCAGCACAATTCCCACCAAAATTACAACATAATTCTTTACAGAAATTGAAAAGATAACCTTAAATTTCATGTGGAAACAAGAAAGACCCAGGGTAGGCAAAATGATCTTGAACAATGAAACAGAAACAAAAGAAAACAAATGGTAGAGGTATCTCCATCCCAGATTTCAAGTTATACCACGACACTATGGTGATGGAAAATAGATGGATTCTGGCACAACAACAGATTCATTGGTCAATGGAATAGAATTGGACACTAAGCCTATACATGAGTTTTGACAAAAAGATTATCAGTAACTATTGAAGAAAACACAGCAACTGCAATAAGTGATGCTGGGAAAACTGAACAGCTGTATAAGGATGAAAGGAACCTTATCCTTCATCTGTACAAAACTCAACTCCATATAGGTCAAGGACTTATTAGTAAGGCATGATACCCAGAATTTGATAGAAAAGACAGTAAGAAATAGGCTTTAGTTCACTGCTACTACATTTTAAATGTCACTTTTTTAAAATTTAAAAAGGTTTTTAAATTAGAATTTCATAGACTAGTACTATATTTACATTATTTCCACCCTTTCTTCTCTCTACATGCCACTTAAAAAATCATTTAGGATTGGAGTCAAGATGATAGCTATGTAAAAGTTCTTGCAACATAAACCTGAGACCTTGAGTCTGATCCTAGGGATCCACATAAAGAGCCAGATGTAGTGTCATGCCTCTATAAGGCCAGCACTTATATGTTAAGACAAAGGCAGAACAGGATAAGAATCGGCTTGAAGTTCATTGACAAGCTGATGGGGATATATTATGCAGTAGAAACAACAAAGGACCCTACTCCAACAGGGAGGAAGGTAAGATATTCCCAAAATTCTCCTTTGACCTCCATACATATACAGCAGTGTGTGTGCATGTGTGCGTGCACGCACGTGCGAGCACGTGCACACTTGCACACACGAACACACACTCAATTAATGATTTAATTGAGATTATTTTATAGTCCAACATATTTGAACTTTTTTTTCTTCAATGGAAAATATGTGTACTATAATTGTTCAAGTGGTTTTTCTTTAATGATTTTGTGAATGTCAGTAAAACTCTAAGTCAACATATATGTTATTCAGATATCAGCATCTACCTTATTCCTTGTGTGTATATGTGTGTGTGTGTGTGTGTGTGTGTGTGTGTGTGTGTGTGTGTGTGTACTCTAGATGAGTATGCTGCTATATCATAATTCCTTTTATTCCCTTAAGACAGGGTCTCTTATTGAAACTGCACTAGCAGTCAGCAAGCCATTATGATCTTTCTATCTGTTTCTGATGGAGTTGGGGTTACAATGCACATGTGGCTATTCCCAATGTTTTACATGGATGTTGAGTATTTGAACTCTGATTCCCATACTCTTTAACCTTGTATTCTTAGCCACAATGCCATCTCACAGCCTCCTTATTTGTTGCCCTGTATAAATTTTTACTCACAGATTCTGAAGTACTTATCATTGGACCCTTTTAAACGTGCATACAATATAGCAATAGAATTAGTAGCCAAGGTTAAAATGCATTACATTCCAATTACAAACTAATCATTGTTCAGATACTTTTTAATGCAAGAAGTCATGAATTCTCTCTGCAATGCTGATGTGTGGATGCAGACAGATATGCTCATTTGACAGACAAGGAAAAGGAGACATGCTGCTGAACTTGCCCAAGGCCATTGGAGAGTCAGCAATGAAAGGACCACTGGACTCTGGTCTTTCTGACGTGAGTATATATTTGCTTCCCTCATGCTAGCGGCAGCTCTCTGAGCAATGCCTCAGCATATTACCATTTCAATTTAGCTGACCTTAGTTCTCCATTTCTTAGATCTTGTTCTTCTTTCAGAGACTAGGGGAAGTCTTTGCTTTCTGTAAGGCATAGTCCCTCAATCATAAAAGGACTCACAGCCTCGAGTTCTTTGGGTTTATTCCTAGTTCTTTCTGTAACATAAAATGGAAACTTTTATTGAATGTACTCTCTCTTTTGTTTTATCAAATGCAAGTTAAATTTCAGCATGTGCAAAAATCTTAAAATCTTTCTATTTGCTAACCGTTTAAAAACAGACTCACTCCTTTCCTACGTCTCTTCTCTCTTTGTAGCAAAAGGTGCATGCATTTCCATGTCAAGCAGGAAACAGTGGAATATGGCCCCTTTAGTAGTACTAGAGGATGAAGATAGCTTATTCTGTATGCCCTTGAGAGAGACTGAAGCAAGCTTGCATTGCCCTCCCACAGGGAGGGATCCAGAGACCACCATATAATATGTCCCTAAACTACTCAATCAATTGCTGCAATTCACAGCTACTTTAGCTATCATTGTAAGGTTTTTGAAGTTATAATGATTGTAGAATAAATCAGAATCAAGATTTTTAATTCATTATAAATAATCATAAAAATTCTATGAAGAACCGGGTGATGGTGGCACATGCCTTTAATCCCAGCACTCGGGAGGCAGAGCCGGGAGTATCTCTGTGAGTTTGAGGCCAGCCTGGGCTACAGAGTGAGTTCCAGGAAAGGAGCAAAGCTACACAGAGAAACCCTGTCTTGCAAAACTAAACAACAACAACAACAACAAAAATTCTATGAAGAATCTCATATAATATCCCTGGATATTTTTTCCAGTGTATTCACAGAAAATCTGTGCAGAGAACACCTGTGATTAATTAAAATATTTTTAATGAGGAAAAAAAGCATTTTGATAAATAAGATTTGGTTGTTAACATTAAGACGTTCCAAATGGCATGTTAAAAAGGGCAATTATATAATCATGGGAGTCCATGTGAGGTGGAAGAAGGGCAGTTATGAGTTCAGGACCAGGCTTATAATTAGACTCTGTTTCATTAAACAAACAAAATGAAGCAAAAACAATAAAACCCTCTGGAGATGTAGATTAGTGGTGTGATGCTTAAGCAGGAGCACAAGGCGCTATGTCCAATCGCCAGCATCCAAACAATAAATACGTAAATTGTTTTCATCAGTTGGTCAGTGCTGTCTCGAGGGCCCCCACTGTTCAATGCCTCCTTACTACTGTGTTCCGTAGGTTGAGTACATTAGCACACAAAACAGAGCAGCCAGGCAGGCACTGCTGAGAAGTAGGAGAACAGTGCTGGTGCAGGTTGCACATGGGAAGATGAGGATGTGACCCTTCACAACTGAATGGGAATGCAGAAAGATTCTGAGGTTGGGCAAAAGAGATTTATTTTTAATTACATTATTAAGGTATTTGTTTCTGTTCATATAATTTCATTGTTTGATGCAAGGACTCCCTTTGTAGTCTAGGCTTGCTTTAAAGTCTAGGTAATCCTCCTGCCTCACCTATCCAGTTTTGAATTACTGGTTTGTAGTAATACTCTTGGCTCTGGTAGTTGTGTTTAAAACTATGAGATTACCTGTCATTTTCTTTTCTGTGTGAATTTTTTTGTCTGAATCTGTCAAATGTTAATGGACTAGACATTGTTAATATAATTCTTGACTGTATATATTGTATATGCTTATTGTATATATAT
This sequence comes from Peromyscus attwateri, assembly GCA_902168425.1. NCBI lineage: Eukaryota > Metazoa > Chordata > Mammalia > Rodentia > Cricetidae > Peromyscus > Peromyscus attwateri. The sequence goes on along the minus strand of CABHPP010139322.1, from coordinate 16,789 downwards.
TTTCTTATATTAGTTATAATTTTTTTAATTTTAAACAAAAAAGAGGAAATGTGGTTGATATATTGTGCACCCCAATAAACTTACCTGGGGCCAGAGAACAGAACAGCCACAAGATAGACATAGAAGCCAGGCATGGTGGCACACACCTTTAATCGCAGCACTTGAGAGTTCATGTCTTGCTTGAGAAAGACACGGGCCTTTAATCCCAGAAAGTGATGGCAGGAAGCAGAAAGGTCAATAAGGCATGAGGACCAGGAACTAGAGGCTTTTTAAGCTTTTAGGCTTTTATCAGCAGTTCGGCTGAGATCCATTTAGATGAGGACTCAGCGGCTTCCAGTTGGAGGAAAGAGGATCGGCTGAGAAGTTGGCGAGGTGAGGTTGGATGTAGCTTGTTCTGTTTCTCTGATCTTTCAGCATTCAATACCCAATACCTGGCTCCAGGTTTGTTTTTATTAATAAGACCTTTTAAGATTCATGTTACAGACCCTCAGCCTTGCATTCTATGCTTAGAATAAAATAAATACTGCTATGAAAATTGCAATAGAAATGATTACTTAAACAAGACCTGAACAACGGCAATAGCATTGAACATGTTAACAAAGCAGGGGAATATCTCATGGGTTCCCATCCCTAAATAAAGAACTATAGGCAGTTGATGACTACTGGAAAAAGGATAATTAGCCTCTTCCTGGGATGAGACTCCTTATTGGTTTTCCAGTGCAGTTTGGTCAGTCCTGTGTCTAAACACACAAATGACAAAAGTGGTCTGAGCAATTTGTATTTGAATATATTTTTACACACAGACACACACACACACACACATCACACATACACACCACAATAACAAAGAGAAAGAAACTATAAATGCAAGAGTGAAAATCTGGTCTGAAGGAAGGTAGTTGGGAAGGACTAGAGGGAGAATGGGAAGAGGGAAAGTGATGTCATTTTCTTTCATTTAAACATTAAAAAATTAACTACAATAAATAAATAAATGTTTTAAGAAAAGGACAGAACTGCTTCATATACCATGTATCTCTGTAGGTGCTTAGGTGGACAGTTTTCTCTCTCTCTCTCTCTCTCTCTCTCTCTCTCTCTCTCTTCTCACCTATGTCCACATGTGCACAATTACAATATAACCAAGAAGGTCAGAAAAACTTGGGAAAGTGATGTCATTTCTTTTAACCTATTAGACAAGTATATTTAAGAGGAAGAAAAAAAATGATTCTGAGTTTCTTTAATTAAACTTAATTGCATGAAAGTGCTATCATTGCCAGGTGGTGGTGGCACATGCCTTTAATTCCAGCACTTGGGAGGCAGAGCCAGTCAGATCTCTGTAAGTTCGAGGCCAGCCTGGTCTATAGAGTGAGATTCAGGATAGGCACCAAAACTATACAGAGAAACCCTGTCTCAAAAAAACAAAATAAATAAATAAATAAATAAATAAATAAATAAAAGTGCTATCATTTATCCTAGTAAATTTTTATTTCCAATTTGACACAAATTAGAGTCACCTGGGAAGAAAAACAAACAAACAAACAAACAAAAAACTTCTATTGAAGATTTGCCTCCATCATATTGGCTTGTACGTATGTCTGTAGAGAAGTGTCTTCATTAATGATAGATATGGGATATGGGAGGGTCCAGCTCCCTGTGAGTACCAGCATCCCCAGGCAGCTGGGCTTTATAAGAAAGCTAACAGAGAGAAGGAGGCAGCCAGTGAGCCACCAATTGATTTACGTAGTGAAAAAATAGCACATAAATTTCTACAGCAGGAACCACCACAGATTTAAAATTCGAATTAGTGAAAATTAAGAATCTACAACTTTGGCCACAGAATTGAAGTGGATACGTAAACTGAAGTTTCAGATTCATCCTCTTTAAATTTTAGTAGCACAAAGAAAACAAGCAGGGAAACACACTACTAGAGATTTCAGAGTGTCTGAAGGAGACGTAGCCTCTCGGGCCTCAAAATCACAGCTTCAAACCTGGCATGGAGTTCAGTGGCTCAGATACCTACCTGGGATTTCTAGATATCTGTTAATGTGATGATTGGGGAAAATATAAGAAAACGGTGTCAGCATTTACTGTCAAAATTGGGTAGTAAGACATCCATCCTAAATAAACGACTTGACAAAATGTTTCACTGGTGTCACAAGGAAAAACAGCCTACACAGCCCCATGATAAATAATTTGAAATAATAATGAAAGAATAAAATGGTAACTAAGTTGAAATTTATGTTTTAATATATATGGGTCATTTCATTCAGTTTTTCACTTCTTGGGCATTGACACTGCTCTGCATCATTCTGTGGATGTCATATACAATGCTTAAGTGTGGGTCACCACCCTTCTAAACTTTTAAGAAATGTGCTTTCTCATAGATTGTGATACACATGTCAAAGACAATACGATAAAGAGATGTTTTTTGAGTTTTTCAACAAAGTTCATAGTGAAAGTTACTTCCTATAGCATAGAAAATATATGTACACTGGATGGGAAGTAAGAGTAACAAAAAGAGACATGGGAAAAGTGACATTTAAGAAGAATGGGGTTTTAATTAGCAAAAAAAAAAACACAAAGGGCTTATAGGCAAACATACTGCACCTCCAATTGTGAATGTTAAGTCTTGTTTTTACTCTACAAAACTACAAATGTCACACAGGTTTCTTTTGTTCATGTGAGTTACATCTATTGATACTAATTATATCAAAATATATCTCATAATTAACATAGAGAAGTAAAATATACTTATTAATTCACCTTAAATAATAAATGCATTAATTTTTTGCAGAAAATAACAACAGTTTTAATTTCTAAAGCATAATTATTTAACAATTTTTGCAAATTCTGTTTATATTTAATGTGTTAGAGCACAAACTATATTTTTGCATGTGTCATGTCTTCAGTCACAGTTGAGAAACACATAGACTGAAGAGCATGAAGAAAAGTCCCTTCACCAAGAACTAGAACCGAAGGAGAGCATTCTAGTGGTCCTTTCAGATGACGGTGATATGTGGTCATTCCAATTTGAGATTATTTTATTTCCTTTCTGGTTTCATAAGGGACCCACTCATTATTCAATAGTGTGATCTTTAATCTCCATGACTGTAAATTTTCTTTTCTTTTTTTTTTAATTTATTTTATTTTATTTTATAATATAATTCAACTTTACATATCAGCCATAGATTCCCCCTTTCTCCCTCCTCCCCCCCCCCCCCCCTCCCCCCCCGCCCACCCCCCATTTCCATCTCCTCAAGGGCAAAGACTCCCCCGAGGATTGAGATCGACCTGGTGGACTCAGCCCAGGCAGGTCTAGTCCCCTCCTCCCAGGCTGAGCCTAGGGTCTCTACTAAGCCCCAGGTTTCAAACAGTCAATTCATGTACTGAGCACAGGACCCGGTCCAACTGCCTGGATGCCTCCTAAACAGATCAAGCCAATCAACTGTCTCACCCATTCAAAGGGCCTGATCCAGTTGGGGGCCCCTCAGCCATTGGTTCACAGTTCATGTGTTTCTATTCGTTTGGCCACTTGTCCCTGTATTCCATCCATCCCTGGTCCCAACAACTCTTGCTCACATAAACCCTCCTCCTTCTTGCCAATTGAACTCCCGGAGCTCCACCCAGGGCCTGACTGTGGATATCTGCATCTAGTTCCCTCTGTCACTGGATGGGGTTTCTAGCACGACAATTAGGGTGTTTGGTCATCTTATCACCAGGGTAGGTCAAATCGGGCTATTTCTCGACTATTGCCAGCAGTTTATTGTGGGGGCATCTTTGTGGATTTCTGTGGGCCTCTCCAGCACTTTGCTTCTTCCTATTCTCATGTGGTCTTCATTTATCATGAACATTCCTTATGCTCCCTCTCTGTTCTTGATCCAGTTGGGATCTCCTGCTTCCCCAAGTTCTCTTTCTCTCACCCCTCGCCCCTCATTACCCCCACTCACGTATTTGTATTACTGTTGCTATCCACTTTTATTTCATGGTTATTACATAAAACACACACGGGCTACTTCAAGTTTTCCTGATTTGCTGAGAATTTCTTTGTGTCCTTGTTTATGCTCAGTTTTAAAGTAAGTCCTCGGGACTGCAGAGAAGAATGTTCATTCTGCAGTCCGGTGTCTGCTAAATCCATTTATCTATAGAGTCATTCAATGGCAATTTTTTGTCATTATTTATTTATTTATTATTGATTACATGACCCTTGCATTTGGTGAGAGTCAACTACAATTATTGTCTAGGGATTAGTTTGTGATTTTGTAATACAATAGTATTTAATTCAAGCGGAATGTCTACATTCAGGAAATATGCGCTTAGGATTATAAATTTCCCAATGAAGTATTTACTAGGTTTGAACTGGTCTTTCTTCTCCTTTCTCACTGGTTTTAGTTGAAGTCATTTTGACAGATATTAACAGAATGATTCTTCCTTTTTCCTGGTTCTACTCACTTGGAATACATTTCGTTATCTTTTCACCTTAAGGTGTTGCTGATCTTTCATAGTGAACTATAATTTTTAGAGGGTGCAAAATGGGGGAGGGGTAATGTTTGTTTATCAAGTCTGTTAGTTTGTGTCCTTTGTAGAATACATACTATTAATATTCATGGATATTAATGATAGATGTGCTCAATCACATTATGTTGGTTTTTAATGCTTGCTATTTTCTCTTCCTTCTTTTGTTTGACAACTGTCGTAGAGCATTGTTTTTATTCTTGTAGTTTCTGCAACGTGTCCTTACTCTCAGCTTGCCATCTTCCTTCCACCGCACGATGAAAAGCTTCAACAGTGGCCACAATTTCCATTCTGGAACTCATGGAAAGTTTCTATTTCTCTACTTATCCTTCAAATATGAAAGATTTTTTTTAAAATTTTTTCTAGTATTGTCACCCAGGTTGACAGCTGTGCTCTTTCAGAATTTGAAATGAAACTTTCTAAGCCATTCTGGCTTTTAGAGGTTCTACTGAAAAGCTGCTTTCTTGTTCAGCTTTTAGCACATGTTTTGTGTTTTATATAGTTAATGTTTAAACTATACTAAGATGTGTTAAGTTTCTTCTCTGGGGCTGTTTATATGGTATTCTATATGTTTCTTCTACTGGGATATGAATATTTTTCTCTACTTATGGAAAATTCTCTTCAATGATTTTGTTAAGACTAGTTTCTATGCTTTGGTGTGGAGTTCATCTTGTTCTTTGTCCATATAATCATTTTGTGATGTCTCAAAAGTCTTACTAGGCTCTGTTCTTATATTTTTAAATTATATACCTTTTTATTTCAATTGCTCTCCTTTCTCTTTGAGAACTGCCATTCTGTCTTCCATACAAGCCATTCTGCTGGTGAGTCTTTCCTCATGTAATGACAGACACATCTGATGATCTGTGTGACTGATAAGAACACAGGCCTCTTTTGTGTATCTTCCGCTGATGCTCCCCACATTATTTACCAAGACAAGATCTCACACTGAAACTGCATTTGACATATCAGCTAGACTAACTGGCCACTGAGCTCTGAGGCTTCACGTGTTTCCTTCCAACCATGGCAGGGGGTTCAAGTGTGTGCTACCATGCCCAGTTTTTACAAGGGTGTTAGAGATCTGAACTTGGGGTACCATGTTTGTAAAGCAAGGACTTTATATATCAAGATATGTCCCTAGTCCTCAATCTTTTTGTGTTAATCACCAAAACTGTCCTTTTTTTCATTCCTTGTAGATTGCAAAACAGTTTATGAAATATTTATAGTTCCTAATTGTTATAGTGATTGGCTATAGACAATTCTTTTGTTCTCTTATTTATCACTTTTGTGCATAGACTATAGTTTAAACTTACATGAATTATGAAGGATGAAATAAAACTGATTCAACTTACTCCAGAATATTGTTTAAGTAAACCTTCTTTTACCTTCTTTTAAATTAACACAATTTCTTTTAACACACATTCTGCCTTAGTAAAACTGTTGTTTTCCACATTCAGATGCTGAACTTTTAATGCATTAATATCTTTCTATTTTACGTTATTAAAATCCCAAGCAGTAAAACAGAGAAAACATCACTTAAGTGGCTGTTAATATTTTCAACTGTTCAATACTGTTTTGACATTTGCTAAGGCTGAGGTCAGTAAAATGAAAATCATAAAGAAATCTCTTGCCTTTTGTATGATGCTTTTGGGGGTACAAGGAAGATATTAGGGAGTATTATGGTTTGGCTGTAAGGAAGGGACATAATTCAATTTGGAATTTCACCAAAGTAGGATAATAACTAGCTTTATTTAACTAAGATGATGAATGTACAAGGGAGGCCTTCTTGAATGAAAACCATTATCTTAAATTTCAGTTCAGATGCCTCTAAGGGTCTAATTACCTTAAGTTAAACTCAAGTACCTAGTTAAAAAGTCTAATTTAATTCTTTCAACATTACTGTGAAACAACAACAAAATAAGAAAACTGCAAAAATATTAACCTTTTCTTTATATACAATCTATAATGGCCAACAACAAAAGTTCACTATTTTTACCTTTTATAAATGAAGGAATTTAAGCATTATAGACAAGGTTATTGACAATTTTGGTTTTCTCATTGCCAGAGGCATCAAAAATATATTTCTACTGTATTTTTTACATTTGCACTTTGCTCTGTATAACTTTGTATTTAAGTTATTTATAAGAAGCACTGATTACTTTAGAAGATAAGAAGGGCTTTTATAAATGACCTAGTTTAAATCGTATGGGGTAAAATACCACAATTCAATGTTAAATATATTAATTCAGAATACAATATTTAAATTTATCCTCTTCTAGCTGTGTGTGTGTGTGTGTGTGTGTGTGTGTGTGTGTGTTTCTGTAGTGGGTATATAAATTTGTATGTAGCACACAGAGGCCAGAAGAAGGTGTCATATTCCTAGAAACTGGAGTTTCAGCCACTGGCAGGAGCAGGAATTATGTTCTTTCTTCTGAAAGAACAGGAAGCATTTTAAACCACTGAGCCATTTCTCTATCCCCAAATACCTATTTTTAAAGCATAATAAATATCAAATTGGCCACAATTCATGTCCACCAACATTTGTCTGTCCATTTTTATTATTTTTATTATTATCTTGGTAACATATTTACAAAGCATTATGTACATTTTACATGTTAATAGCTGTTCACACTTTGTCAATTTCTATTAAGTATTTATAGTATAAATAATAATCTGGGCATTGCAATCATCTTTTGCTTTTTCTTTAAGACATAAAACCTGATATTACATTAACACAAGAGGAGGAATTTTTGTAATTTCTGATAAGATGATTAATTATAATGTGAAAATTTCAGTGAATGATATTTGCAAAATTGTAACCTGGAAATTGGTGTTGAAAACTTTTATAAACACACCACTATTTCGTGAAATATCAATTATGTAGTAAGAATGCATTCTACATAAAGCAGAGACATCATAACACCCAGTGCCCCTAGGGCATTACAGAATCTAACCTTTTATAACTTAAAGTATTTTCGTAAATTTCTTGGATGCCAAGACCACTCAGGTTCCAAGACATAGCAGAGGTCACAAAGTGCTCCTTCCTCTCTCCTTCCCATATTTCTGTCCTCAAATCTTGTTTATTGATGACAGTATCTTGAACTGTCCCAGTTTGGTGGTTTGGATCAGAATGTTCCCCATAGACTCACATATTTAAATCTTTGCTCCACAGTTCATGGAACTGCTTGGAAAGCATTAGGAGGTGTGGTCCTATTGGTGTAGGTGTGTCACAGGCTGTGCTTTGGGGTGCCAAAAGCCCATGCTATTACACTTAGCTCTTTCTCTGTGTCAGGCTGTAGCTCAATCAGATGTGAGCTCTCAGCTACCCTTCTAGCATCATCCCTGCGTGCCTACTGCTATGTTTCCCACCAGAATGGCCATGCATTCACCCTATAAAATTGTAAGCAAGTGTGCAATTAAATGCTTCATTTAATATTTGCCTTTGTCACAGTTTCTTATCATGGCAATAGAACAGTACCTAAGACACCAGACTGCTAAAGTGCTTGCCGGAGTGTGTGGGATTCTGCTCCCTTAAACTTTCTGTCCTTTGCTTATAACTACAAGATATTAGAATGTCCATCAAACTCCACAGTCATGGCCACTTATAGTTTAGAGGTTAGTCCCATCATTTTGTATAAAAAGTAATTCTTCATTTCTCGAATTTCCATATACCACATTGCCATGTGTCATTAAAAAAAAGCATTATGCTATGGGTTGAAAGAAAGTGTTCTTGTCATGACCTTTGCAGAGTATGACACAATACAGATTCAATAATTCCCATTTCTCAATATGTAATAAAAATCAAAATATTAGTTGAGACAGAATATAAATAGGTAAGAATAAAGCTTTCCTTATTACCTGTCACTTTTAAATTATATCAAGATCATGAATGTCTAAGGGGAGAATGTAAATGGTCCCTTGACACTGGTAGATAACAAAACTACAATCTGTGTATCCTAAAATGATGTGATACTTAATACAACAAGCACAGTATACATATTATAATTATTCATGTTACGAAAAGTAATCATTATTTTTCCTTCAATTCATTATAGGACACTGAGAATTTATAAACTTGTACAAATAAATATATTATTTTGTTTGTGACAAGGATTATTCATTGCAGAGAAGACATGAGCAGAAACATTTTATAAGTTTATAAGCACCTTATTAGAAAATAGATCTCTACTGCTATTTTGTTTTGTAACCCACACTATTATAATAATATCTTTTATGGTATTTAGTGTCTACATATTTGAACAACATAGATATATTTTGTACACTTTTCCTATTTGTTTGTATAACTATCATTAATTATGTGTATTCTAAGTATGAAGCATTTTGTATATTTTTTTATTTTTTTGTCTTACATGACAAAAAAACAAAGCCAAGGTTTTGTAATTTAGTTATTACCTAACATCACAGACACACTGACTGAGACAGCTGGAATTTCATCCTGCGCACTTGATTTTATTTTTCTATTTTTTTTAATTTAAGAAATGTTTTTATTCATTTTACATACCAACCACAGATCCCCCTCTCATTGGAGCATGCTGGTAGGATTTGCTGAAGGAGGCTGATGCAGGAGGATTATGAGTTCAAGGCCAGCCTGGGCTACACACTTGATTTTTTTTAAAAAAATAATCTTAGTAATTCTTGAGAATTTCATGCAATGCATTATTTTTATCATATTCTTTCATCTTGCCCAAATTATTCTCAGATCTGTACCCAACCTCCATACTCATCCATTTCTATGCTGATCATTTGAGATATACAGATTCACATGTCCCTTCCTTCAGTTCAACTTTTTCTAATATTGGCTTCATATGAGTAACAAAAAGACACCTGAGACTTTAGATGCTAGGCATCTATCTTTTCTAGCGATCAATATATGGTAGGTCTGTGGTAGAACTTTTTTTTTTGTTTTGTTTTTTTGAGACAGGGTTTCTCTGTGTAGCTTTGTGCCTTTCCTGGGACTCACTTGGTAGCCCAGGCTGGCCTCGAACTCACAGAGATCCACCTGGCTCTGCCTCCCGAGTGCTGGGATTAAAGGCATGCGCCACCACCGCCCGGCCTGTGGTAGAACTTGGTGGAGTTGTTTGTGCATGTGTTTTTAAATCTTTCTTGGGTGATTTTATATTATAAAGAGCATGAAGAATGTGGGTTAGCAAAAAGTGGCAGACATCTGATAAAACTCTAAACTCTTAAGCTTGCGTGCTTTCCTAACGCATATGCATAGAGATGCCCAGAAGCATAAGACAGAATAAATATTGAGAAACCCACCTATTATATTAATTGCCTATAAAGGGTGAAAAAGACCACTGTAATTCAAATGTATTCACAAAAATGAGAATAATATAATATGCATTGCAGAATTACTATAAAGCATATAACAGTAAGTATAAACTTATAGATATAATTGTATGGTTGAGATTACAAATGTTTATGAAGAAAATATGAATCAAAAACACATTGTAAAAAGTGGATGTTGAAAGTCAGAGGTAAAATGTTCTATATAAGCTTCCTGTTTGCTTCCTACCAGAAGAGGGATGAAGGATTACTTCCAGGGAACTGTTTTGTTCTGTTGGGGTAGGCAGTGCCAGCCAGATAGAGTAACACCAGGTTAATGTGAAGACGTTTCCTCTGATTTCTGCATATATATTTCCATTTGTCCACATACTTAAAACCAAATAAAGCTTAATGCTAATTAAATAGCTAATGACTTTGTGAGCAATATAATTTGCAAGTGATTTATCAAGTCAGGCTATTAATTATCCATTTAGAATAAGCAAAATAACTCTTATGAAAACGAGACTGCTGCCTTTTCTCATTTTACCTCCAGATGTCAAAATTCAGTCGTAACCTCCTAACACCATTTCAAATGCCATTTTACTTTTGAAATGCTGTCTCAATGCAAAAGGTATTAGAAAACTAATAATACTTTCATCCTGAAATTGAATATGGGATTTATATTTGAGTCTTTTGAATTCAGCCAAGTGGAATTCAGAACAGAAGGTAGAATCTACAACACCACATCACTTATGAGTTCATGTGTAATTTATTAATACTAACTCTACCTAGGATAAGAAGATGGGATAACACCAGCTTCACTCATTCACCTTTGTCATCTTATAGTGACAGGTGACTAGCTGCTATCAGCATCACAGCTGAAGTTTGTTGTGATAATTAGGTGACTATAAATAAATGGTTAAGTGGTACACATAGAAGTAAGACAGAAGAAAGCATTATTGGCAACGCAAATTTCCAGACCTAAGAAGAGAGACAGAAATTGTAGATACTAAGACTCTCTTTTCCTCTATTTATATGCAGTTCTCACTTTTTAATAAAAGCACAGCTTGGAAGCTGTTTCTGAGTTGTTAACTTTATATAGCATATTTCACCAAATCTATAGACACCTTAAGTGAAATGGTAGAATTAGAATTTCACAGGAGAGTCATCTAGGTGTCTGCAGGTGAATTATTTTTCTACTTAGCGTATGCAAATGTAAGGATAAGATCTAAAATATTTGAGTCATGTGCTTTATCTCATGTGTGTCATTGCTTTAGCTATTTGTTTCCTAGAAAATATTTAAATCATTTGCAATTTTTGCATATCCAAATTTTGCATTTCATATGTAAACAATCATTTCTTTACAGAAGTTGTTAATGAATCCTAATGTTTATCATGCTGAGCCCTATAGTCTTTAGTGAAACTAAACTAAATGACAATTCTTCCATTAGTGCATCAGTTAATAGAAGATGTTACTTTTAGTTCTGAGCAAGACATTTCAGTCATTAATATTTCACATTATTCAAATACAAATGCTTAAAGAACAATTTCCATACTTACCTTTATCTTAATTAAGAGAAAAATCAAAGTTTGAAATTTTCTTTTCAAAGGTTAAAAAAAAACAAAAAACAACTGAGATGACATTTGTGTTTCTAATATTTAAAGTAGATTGCAATTTTGTTAGATATTTTTTGTTTGTTTGTTTGTTTTTTGTTTTTTCGAGACAGGGTTTCAGTGTGTAGCTTTGGTGCCTTTCCTTGAACTCACTCTGTAGCCTAGGCTGGCCTTCAATTCACAGAGATCCTCCTGTCTCTGCCTCCCGAGTGCTGGGATTAAAGATGTGCACCACGACCGCCAGGCTTGTTTGACATATTTTATTCATTAATTTGGAAATGTCTCAGGCATGTTCAGGCTCAACCACACTTAGCTTCTAGAGTAGACATACCCAGGCTGGCATGGTCACAAAAGAGATCCTTCCATATGGCTATATACCTTTATTCATACATGTGTGAAATGCTCATATTTACTTGGAGTGAATGAATATAAATTTATAAGACAGTGATTTTGATCCTACATGACTTCAAGTCCCTTTTAATTATTTCTATCTAACCTTCTATTACTTCAATACTAGATTTTATCTACTAACCATTCAGATTATAGCTTCCCTGTTTAGGTTACAGTTTCTTTCTCTTGAGAATTTTCTAGGGACCATGTACTTCAAAACAGCAGCAACTTTCATATAAACATTGCAAATAATAATGCCAGATATTAATGTGAAAAATGCATACAGCTTGGCATGAGGGGACAATGAGTACTTCATCAGTGGAACAGAATCCCCTGATAAGGTTCTGTAACTCTTCTTGGATCTCTAATATAAGGAAAAAAGAGTTAGCTCCTGGGAAAAGTTTTACAAAAAGACTCCCTTTGCATTTTTAAAGAACAATTGAATAGACTCTGGAGATTGGCAGGACAAACTGAGAAGAGTAATTGGGCTACAGATACATGGTGAGGTCAGCTACAAAGAATCCTTCAATGTGAAATGAAGGGTTTTGCACATGTCACATAGATACTGCTGAGTTAAACACGGTTTTATCTAGAAATCTATACGACCCCTCAGAAATTCAGAGTTATATTAGTTATTTTTCCTTCAAAAATAGCATATAAGATCCTTTTGTCTGCTTATTAAATCATATATTTGCGTTTTAAAAAGTATGTGTATGTATGTATACCCATTATAATGAACAACTATGAAAATTCAGAGAAGTCTGTATGGTTATCAATATATATTCAGTTTAAATAATAATATCTAAAAGAACTTTTCAATGATGCCACTCATTAAAAACTTTGAATCATAAATACAGAAGCTGCCAGGTGGTGGTGGCACATGCCTTTAATCCCAGCACTCGGAAGGCAGAGGCAGGTGGATGTCAGTGAGTTCAAGGCAAGTCTGGTCTACAATATGAGTTCCAGGACATCCAGGACTATTACACAGAGAAATCCTCTCTCAAAAAATCCAAATAAATAAATAAATAAGTAAATAAATAAATAAATAAATAAATAAATAAATAAATAAATACAGAAGCTTTGTGCTTTGTCTAAGTTTAGAAAGAGTAGGCATTTTGAAGATAATGAGATTGAAATCCATAAAAACGATGGCATTAGGAGATGGGGATTTAGGAAATGTATTAAGTTATGAGAGTAGAGGACTCATAAGTGGTATTGCTCTCTCTAGCTCTTGCTCTGTTCTCATCTGTCTCTCTGTGGTGTGTGTGTGTGTGTGTGTGTGTGTGTGTGTGTGTGTGTGTGTGTGGTGTATGTGTGCATGAATGTGTATAGAACTCAATTGCCTATAGTAACTAGACAAAATGCTTCTCTGGATCTGCCATGCTGTCACCCATCCTCCAGATCTTGGACTTTCCTTATTCAGACATGTAAGAAATGTCTATGCCTTAAATGACCCATCTGTGATGATTTGTTTGAGTGCCCAGTGATTACTAATATATGCTGGACTAGATGTATTTTCATGTAAGTACCTTTAAAACCCATTTGGTAATCTTCAGCTATGGTTTAACATACAAAATACAATGATTTGAAAATCAATAGGAATCTAGATGGATAGACACATATCTAAATAAGACATGGATCAAAACAAACAAAAAAAACCACAAATAGATGCTATTGGAGAAGAGTGTGCAGTGCTGGACACCTTCAAAACCATAAAATGACATCAAATGGATATTCTACAGGGTTTAGACCATGCATTCTTTTCTTATTTTGCTAGGCTCTAAGTACTAGGCTCTAACTGTCAGACTTTCCAAGTAGAAGGACAATTCAGGCAACATTTTTGATAAGAATCAAATTACAAGTCAACAAATTGTTGGAAAGAATGGACATATCAAACTTGGCAGAGTTAAAGACATTACTATATCAGCTTGCAGGTTTTTATTCATCTGGTGCTAGCATTATTCCCATCACTCTATATAATTCTGCTGGGTTAAAAAAATAGAAATAGAGTTCACCACATAAAGTGCTTTATTAAACCAGAGATGCTAGACTCAGTTAATGATTGGCATTGAAATGTTTCATTAAAAATTGCAGAATGCTATAATTAAAACAGTATTTCTGTATTCATGTTTTCATCTTTCTTTTATTTCAATTATTTAATCCAAATGCCTTTTCATTTTCTCAAGATTACCATTTTATCATCAAAACTACCCTCCTTCTGTGGAAAGAAATTAAACGTTTCACTACATTTGATTTGCTTATTTGAAATACTGTTTTCATTGCTTAAGGAGGTTTACACACTATGACAGTGGTCATTCAGACTGGCTGATTTGTCAGGATCTGGCTGACATGCATTTTGAAAGTTGAAAGGAAATAGCCACTTCTTTATCTTGAGACAATGCTGATATTCACATATTAACAGCATATTCATTTGAAAATCTGCCAACATTATTAGATACTGACACAAGTAATTTTCATTAGAGTTCATATGGAGACAGTACAAGTGTTCCAAGGGGAAGTCTGGCTGCATACATAATTTTCAATGTGGAATATGTTTTCTGTAGAAAAAACATGGTATTTACTTATCTGGGATGCTTATTTTCAGGACATGAAAATTTGACAGATGATCATTAGTGCTTTCTCTGAGATGACTGAGTGTGACAATCTTTAATTACAGATAAAGACATTTTCAAAGTGCATTTACCCATACTTAAGCATGTCATTCTTTCTAATTATTCGCTTAACTATTTACAGTTTGAAAAGTTTAATACCTTTGTTCAACAAATACATATCTTTTATTTAGATGCTGTGGCTCTTTGTAGTGAATATTTTATGTCTTGTGCATGACATCATATTCTAAAGTGATACTTCTCTAATTGAAGTATCATTGTGCAAAAGTCTTGTTGGTAAAATTTTCTAACTCATTCTTCAGAATAATCCTATATTCTGGGTAAAATAACAGAGTGGGTTTAATTTTTTGAAGGGAGTGTCTAGATATTGGGAATCACTTAGGTAAGTTTTTATAAGTCAATTAGTTACATTATTTTGGCAAATTTTTGGATTGCATGAATTTCATGTTTCCATCATCAGGATGATATTAAAAGAGAGACATGCAAATGATCTAACTTTCCCTACATCACACTTAAATTCAAGGATTGAAAGAAAACTACTTTAAACATTTTATTGATAATGAAAATTCTAAGAAAATCAGAAATTTAGTTATCAGTTCTATAGAGACACAGATTCTTTCATTTCCAATACATATATATTACAACCAGAAGAAATGAATAAGATAAAAACATTTTTTGATTTGTAATGTAAAAAATAACTTAAGCATAGATCTGTATCTCTAGGTATAAAATAACAATTCCCAACGTCTGTCTAGGAATACAGGAAGTGCTGAGTGTCAGAAAGAGTCTGTAAATAATTATTTGCATCTCAACTTATCCCAGGCCACCTTCTGTCTCGTGAGCTACAAGTGGTTATCAGTCATAACATGAATGAACTTAAATATGAGTTTTCACTATGAAATGTTAACAGATATTACCATCTCATATACATGCTAACTCTAGTAAAAATTCACAGCACTGTCTGCAAATTGGATTTATAGACATCTTTGTGTATCTACAATTGTTTTGTGAATTTTATGCTTTATGGGGCAAGAACAACACTGTCAAAGGGATAAAAAAACAAGCCCTAGGTAGACTGACCATCGATCTTGCTGTTAAAGTGCACTGCTAGGTTTTAAAAACAAAAGCATAATACTCAAAAGTCTGAAAACAGAACCTCCATATGATTTATTTCCACTGCTCTTGGGAATCTAAGTACCACACCATGGAGACACTGCACATCTTTGTTTATTGCTGCATCGTTCACAGTAGGAAACATGATATCAGCTTACATATCTAACAAATTACTACATAAAGGAAATGTGCTGTATTTACAGAAAGGGGTTTTATTCAGTCCTTTCAAATTAATTAATTAATTATCATTGAAAATAGATTCTTCTCTCTTACATTACATCCTGACCACAGTTTCCCCTCCCTCTACTCCTACCAGCCCTACTACTTCTTCTGTCTCAGATCCACTCCCCCTGTTTTCTCTTCAGAAAAGAACAGGCCCCCAAAAGAGACAGTCTTAAGAAAGAAGAAACACATACATACACACACACACACACACTCACACACTTACACACACTATGTAACAGTAGAAGAGGGACTGTTTATGGGGAAAAGGCCAGTGGAAGTGGGGAGGTAAGTACATGAGAAAGAAATGGGGGAAGTAAATAAGAACAATGAATAAAACTACAAAGGGATAAAAATGTCAAAATGCAATACTTTTTATATGTTTTCTAAAAAGTAATTAAAACCTAATATAATTAAGAATGAAACACATACATTTAAAGAAATGATAATTTTACATTTGCAAATATCCTTCATTCCAACAAGTTAGGTGGATACACAGTTTGATAAATACTCAAAAATTATGACTTTTCAGAAGCATGAAGTAGCATGCAAATATCTGTGACTAAACTAATAGAGTAAGTTAGAAAAACTGTCTCTAGAATGGCATTTGAAGTGTTATAAATAGTGAACTACCATACTGATTTTCCTTGCGATGATGTTAATTTGATATTAAACAGAAAGCAGTTGCACACAATTAAGGAAAATTAAGATATTAAATTTTATTAGAATTATAAATCTAAAATTATTTTTTGATATTGAGTTATCAGACTAACTCTCAGTCTTTTTTTTTTTTTGTATTTATTTTATTTTTTCTTTTTTTTTCTTTTTCCCTTTTTATTAAAACTAGATTCTTTTCTCATACGATATATCTGATTACAGTCTCCCTCTCTCTCTACTCCTCCTAGTTCCTCTCCACCTCCCCTCATATCCAGATAAACTACCTTTCTGTCTCTCATTAGAAAAGAACAGGCTTCTAAGAGATAACAATAAAACAACAAAGTAACATATAAGATTGAAAAAAAAAA
>CABHPP010139321.1:60458-73444 GCA_902168425.1 Peromyscus attwateri | reverse complement strand
ATAGTTAATTTAATGTTTGCACTCAAAGGTGCAACTTAACAGGGAGGGCCTAATAAAAGAATGGGAGGAGGCTATTAAATATTTTTAGTAAAATGTTGCCTTTGTCTTGTGCAGAACATGTAGAATATGCTCTTTAATTTAGTAAATATTTTTAAAAGGTAGATACATTGTTGTAGCTAACCAATTCTTAATCAAAATTTCTGAAATTCTTGTTTTTTCCAATACCTATCAGAATATGTTTTCCAACTTGCTTGAATTATGGTTTTCCCCTCTCTTGCAAAAAAGACGTGGGATCTGCTAATGAACTGAGCAGACATATTTTATATGCCTTTTCAGCTATGTCACTTAATAATTGGATACTTGATCATTTGTTTTATTATGTAATCGATAAAATGGTGATGTGTATTGTTAGTTCAACCATATATTTATACTGTCTGGGAATGTGTGGTTATAGTTCTGTGGGAGAAATAATTTGTCAGTGTTCACCAGCTTGTAAAAACTTAGTGCAAGAGCTTCAACATCTAAGTAAATGCGTTTGTCACTGAGGTTATTTTGCTTAAAATTAACTTATTTTGTAGAAAACAATGGATTCAGTTAATATTTGAATTTATGAACAAATTTGTTAGGGTTACAGGCACTGTTGAATATCAAGTGCTTTTTATTATAAATTTTACTCTTTAAAGGTCTAGATAATTTTGAACCAATTGAATGTTGTGTACTGAGGGAAAACAGTTTGTAATAGATGATGACCTTGATTTTTAAGATTCAGTCCCATCAGTCAGTAGTTTTGTGCAGTTTCCGATCCAGTTTTCTCATTTTTAAGTTAATTATATGCCTGTATATATTTTGAAATTAATTTGAACCTGAGTATTTGGCACATGATGGCTTAATAAATTTTAACTTTCAATAATCTGAAATGTTTCATTTCCATATTTTATGCTATGTTAAATGAACAGGATTTGCTTTTAAAAGTTATAAATGTAAATTGAAAATTGGATTGAAAAATTATATTCGATCTTGTGCTCTAAAAATTTACTGTTGTCTTTTTCATGCCAGTCTAGCATTAAAAAGTCCTGGTGTAGGTCATTGATTCTTGCTAAATGATACTCTATTACCACACAGCCCATAAACAAGCATTTGTGTTCTTATTTGGAGAGGAAAGGTGCTGTCATGATTATTGAAAGATCTTTTAAGTTTAAAAAGTTGTATTTATTGAGATTGTATATATGGTGCTAAAAGTCACTTTGCTTTATAAATTTACCTGTGCATTTTAATATATTTACTCTTTAGTCAGATATTCTGTATCTGTAAATACAGCGATACCTATGATAACATCAAAAAAATACCTTGGGTCTGATAAGAATTTAAAGAATTATAAGGAGTTCTTCAATGCAAGAAGTTGGCAGATGTTATAAAATTTTCTTTGGAGGCCTGGAATACAGCTCAGTGACCAGAGTACTTGCCTAGCAAACAGGAAGCCCCGAGTTTGTGCCCCAGCACCACGTAAATCAGGCATAGTGGTATAGAGGAATCAGAAATCCAAGGTCATCCTCAGCTACATAACTTAGCCAGCCTGGTGTACGTGAAATGCTGTGTCTAAACGTGTAATTTGCTTGCTTGGAGCTTAGGTACCTTCAGTAGTTACTAATAGTGACTATTTTGGCTTCTGATGTTCCTGATACAAGTAATGTGGTTACTGAATCAGAAGAAAATGCAGGCTCCTATGGGGGGTGCAGAGGAGACCTGAAAAGTGGGAATTACCGGCCATTCTGCAGTAGCCTGCAAACTTCCTTTTTTCTTAGTGCCCACTGAGGGCAGTGATTCCCGATCCACATTTAAACATCCCTCCACACTCGGATACTGCTTGCCATAGCATGTGATCAAGTCCCGGTATGCTATGACTTAACTAGTTCCATAGCCTAGCTGTAATCTCAGTCTCAGGGTCTGTTTTGTTCCATTCATCTGGCAAATAGCTACTCCAACATTGAAGAGTATTGCAAAGGATGTAAAATATAGTGTTGCCAGATTCTAGTCAATAATTATCCCATCCCTTACCACTAACATAATTTTTTTGTGTTGAAGTTTCAGGAAATCTTATTGGTAAGAATGCTTCAAATGGAAGTTACTTAATTTGTAAACGAAAGGCTAAAATACACAAAGTAGTAGTATCTACTGTACACGGTTTATGCTCCACGTTCTTGATTCCTTGAATTTGTGTGTGTGTCTCCTTAAAACCTGAATTGAAAATTAAAGACTGCTTTAAGTATCTGACAATGTTTCTACATTACCTTTTGGGTAACTACACTAAATGGTATTGGAAGAAAAGTAAATCATGTTCATTTCTAACAGATTGAGCAAGTTTATGTGTTAATAGAACTGACTGATATAATTAGATACATACTGCCATATTAACCAGATAATGCGTAACGTAACATAGCTGTTGATAGCTGCCACTTAGTAATTTACTGTCAAGTGTTTTTCATAGTTCAATTTTATATAAGGGGTTGATAATGGGTTTGTTGCAACTATATGTACAGGATATGAGCCTCCAGTTAAGTAACTACTACTGAAGCTGTGCATAGTGGTGCACTCTTTATCGGTGGCAGGCAGAGCTCCCTAGTGAGCTCCATAGCTGTATACCAAGCCGTGCAGCTTATATAAATGCATACATGTAATATGCCAGAGTTGCAGACTGTACTACATGAGACCCTGTCTCAAAAAACAAGAACAACTAAAGAACATGGAGGGAGGGAGTCAAGAAAGGAATCCAGCCTGAGTGAGCATGATGACCATCTGTACCCACGATAACCTGCAGC
Organism: Peromyscus attwateri; assembly: GCA_902168425.1. Taxonomy (NCBI): domain Eukaryota; kingdom Metazoa; phylum Chordata; class Mammalia; order Rodentia; family Cricetidae; genus Peromyscus; species Peromyscus attwateri. The sequence goes on along the minus strand of CABHPP010139321.1, from coordinate 70,628 downwards.
CTGACTCACTAGTAGTTTCCACACTTTTTTTTAAATATTGTGAAGTTTATTTGCAAACTCCCTTTTCCCCCCACCATCGTAAGATGTACATTTGTTCTGTATGATCAGAGAAAAGACTTGGGAATGGGCAATCTGATTCTACTATTCATTAAAGAAAAACTGAAGGCTTAGCAATCCAATGGAACAATTCTCAGTACTGTCTCCAGTGTAACGCAGCAAAATATTCACAGATTAAGAAGTCCCAAGCTGCAATTTTTATCGTCCACCCCCCTCCCTCCGCCAATATGGTCCACAGAGCCAGGGATCCTAAAGCAAACAGTAGTCGCTGCCTTTCAGAACCTTGGACCTCACGGCTGACAACTCAATAGCTAAGTCACTGGATCAGCCATTTTCTGAATGCCAGGGACCAAAAACCTCCATTCCATCAAGCCAGCTCTGGGCTTAACAGATTACCCTAAGAGTGATTAGGGCTTTGAATTTTTAACTCGATTGTTTTTCTTATAAAAAGTAATAAAATGTCAACATATGCAAGGTGGTATCACTCTGTGAAACGTAACCATAGAGAAATATCTGACACTTTGGATTTTTAAATAAGTCATCTCTTCAAATAAAAGTCTCTAAATTCTTGGTAAAAATTTAAATTACTGGTCACTCAATAACAAGACAGGTGCATCCTTGACACATTTCGTCGGGACACAAACATTTTTCTAAGTCTTTAATACAATATAATGGAATGTAGGTGCATTGGTGTCAGTTTTAAAAAGTACTTTTTAGACAACTATGTAACACCTTATATGAGCTGCCATGTGGTTGCTGGGAATTGAACTCAGGACCTCTGGAAGAGCAGTTAATGCTCTTAACCTCTGAGCCATCTCTCCAGCCCCTATGTAATACTTTCAAAATAAGGTAAAAACACTTTATATATGCTACAATATATTTATTTGTTATAGGCTAAAAGTCCAGAAACAGGCAAGATTGACAGTTTTTAAGTCACAGGAAAATATTTACTGATTTCTGTCTCCAAAGTGGTAAGATCATGTGCTACTTATTTTTGCACTTAAAATTTTTTTCACATTTATTACAAGATGGTTTGAAAGTCCAAGAATGCAAATAGGGAGAATAATGTCTAAGTCATAGGAGGTATCACGTTGTATTAAAGACTTACTAAATGTTTACAAATGTGTCCTGATAAATGTGTCAAGTTTTAACACTTAAATACTTCTTGTCTTTGCAAAGAGTTCTTGGAGAACTCTGTGGCCAGACGTTTCCCTAATTTGGATGCAATCATAAGGAACTTGAGGTGATTCAAAAACAGCCCTGTCCCTGTAAAATTCTTGGTTCTGTTCTGGTTTTACTTGTCAGTTTTTTTTGTATGTAACACTTGTATTGTGTATGCTAGAATTTAATTGACATTAAATGTCAAGTTTGTTCACTTTTTAAATTCAGTATTATAAAAGCCAATCTTGATTATCAACTTGAGAGACCCTTCAACTGAAAAGAATTGTAAGAATCAGATGGGCTTGTGGCTGTATCTGTGAGGCATTTTCTTGGCTGCTAATTGATGTGAAAGGGACCAGCCTACTGTGGGCCATATTGCCCCTGGGCAGGTGGGCTTTGACTTTCTTGGTGAAGGCCTTTCTTCCCTCAAGTGGGTTTTTTTTTCTTTTCTTTTTCCTTTTCTTTTGACTTTTTGAGACAGTTTCTCTGTGTAACAGCCCTGGCTGTCCTGGAACCTGCTTTGTAGACTAGAGATCTCAGAAATCTCTTTGTAGACCAGAGACCTTGAACTCAGAAATCAGCCTGCCTCTGCTGGGATGAAAGGCGAGTACCACCACCGCCCAGCTCAAATTGCTTTTTCGATCATTTATCACAGCAACAAAGCAAACTAGGACAGATACATCTTGGGAGAAGCATTTTCTTTTTCCTTCCAATGGTGGTTTTATTGAGACAAGCTGTAGCCCTGGCTAACCTCAAACTCCCTACTAACTGAATATGACTTTCAACTTCTGATCCTCCTGCCTCCACCCCCAAATTCTGGAATTATAGGCATGTGGTGCTGGAGGTTGAACCCAGGGCCTCATGTATCTAGATAAGCACTCCACCCACTGAGCTACATCTCCAGCCCAGAGGAATCACTTTTTTCTAGAAAGTAGAGTCTGGCTAGTTAAAAGCTAAGGTCAAAAGGAGGGCTGTGGTTCCAGCTCCGAAGAATGATTTAGTTTCTTACTTGGCTGGAATCCAGAATTCATGATGAATCAATAGACCTCATTGCATGAACAATTACATCCCAGGTATTGGGCACTGAGGACATAAGGTTACCTTTAAACCTTGCAATTGTAGGATTAACAGTAGAAGGTCAACTTGTAACTGCTGGGTGTAACATAGTGTTATCTAAACCAAAACAACCTCTCCCAAAGAAGCGTTTGAGTATGCAAAAGAAGCACTGATCTGCCCTTGCTAAAAATGCACATATATTCAAATGATTTTTATGGGTAGCTGTCAGCAGAATGCCATTAAAACACAGACTTTAAGCAAACATGCAGACATTAATGAAATGATAATCATAGTTATGCTTGCTATACTATGCGTTAAAATAAATCCAGGCAAATTTGACATCCCTCACTGGTACATCCAGGTATTCAGACTCTTCACAGAAGCACATCTCAAAGAGAAAATTCTTATGAGCACTGGCCTTGAGTTGTTTGGCTGATTGCACTTACAAATCAGATTCTTCCTGGTGTTAAGTAGGGATTGATGGAGGCGATGTCCAGAAGCACGATTGTTCTTTCATCAGAACAACTGAAGAACTGCAGTCTCTCTGTGGAAGTGAGACTGTGCACAAGGCCTGGGGGCCTTGAGATTTCATAGACTAGAAAAGGGGGAATCTCAGGGACGGAAGAGTTTATGGGTCGGTTCCCCTGCAGTCTGGAAGTGGTGGTAGGTTTAGTATATGATCACGTGATCAGAAGCTTCCACGGGTGTTATTGAAATAAACGGCGCTGGTGGTGGCACTGGTTACTGCGTGGAAAGGTCACGGTCATGACAGAACCCAGTATTCGTTTTAGAGCTTTATTAGGAAGAAGAGGGGTGAGGAAGAAGAAGCAGGCCTGGGAAAGGAGTATGTGCAGTGAGAGGGAGAAATGGTGGGGGAGAGACAGAGCAGAACAGAGAGGGGGGGGTCATTTCAAACTCATTGATTTCTTTTTCTGGACTTTCCAATGTTTTATTTTTACCTCACTCCATAATTTAAAATTTGTGCTTTTTCTGAAGATTTTTTATTTTGGAAAATAGTTAAATTTTGAAGGAAATTTGAAGGAAATGTTGGAATTGAAAGGGTTGAAATGGGTGTGCCCTGTGCTTGTGCACTATGATGGTGATTATCAAACTTCAAACATCTCTAGACTCTCAAAAATGACTTGAGATCTTGTTGAAACAGATTACTGGACTAACTATGCCCCCAACAGTTCTGATTTGGGGGTTCTGAAGCGGAGCTTGAGAATTTCCAGTTCTCACATGCTGCTGCTGCTAGGAAAACCCTTTGAGAACCACTGCTTTAAAGAAAAGTGTTTGAATGTTAAAGGAAATAGGAATGTTGAGATAGATCTATCATGTTGCAGAGCACCAACTTCCAAACATAACAGTCATCATCTCCATCCAGAAGACGTGACTATTTATTTGCAAATGTGTGGAGGCCCACAAAAGTTTCCTAGTGAGATCCTAGTGAGAGGTTTACCCAGCAGAGCTGCATTAGAGGATTGCGTGGTTACTAAGTACATGGTTACTAAGTGATTGGAAGGCTGACCTATGGGGCAGTCTTTGCTCCACCCCTTGGCACTCCTATAAATAGCCCTTTAGGAGAGACAGAAGGGGCCAGAAGATAAGGATCCAGGCCCTCCCGAGCTATCCTGTGTTCTGTGTTTCTCTCTCTCTCTCCCCCTCTATATTTCTATCTAAATATTTCTCACATCTCCCTCCTCAAGAGTACCCTGGAGTAAAAGTGGGAGCGGGTCTCCCACACAAGAGACCACCAGAAACCAGAGCTAGTGATGGTCCCTCATAGATGGAGGGTTGGCAGAGGGTCATTGAACCCTTGCCTAAGATTTCAGCCACTCTCTCCTGCACTTCCTAGCTGGGAGGTTGTAATTCTGCTCTAATTTCATGTGACACTGATCTCAGGGGGTCCTAGAGTAAATATACTGTAGAAAATTAATTGATTTGCCTTTCATCCCATCTATGAAGCTATGGAGATTCTGTTCTATTCTAGGATAAGAATTTTTTTGGTGGTGTGGCTACTTTGGGGTCACCCATGCCCATATAAGTCACCTACACTCTGTAAACATGCTCAATAAACTCATTGGTTCTTCAAGTTAGACTTGGTGGAATGGTACTTTGGTTTGATCCTCTATAAGGAGGAAGTACATTTCCCCAGGGAAAGCAATCCCACAATGAGTGCACTCCAAACCACAGCTTCTGTACTGAGGATTTGCCATTTCCCTCGCCATTAAGAAACCGGTTAAGAGGGAATAACCAAAACATTATGTTGTCTATCATGAGTGTCATCTGTATAAAAGAAAAATCAGCTCATTCTACCAAAGTAGAATATTCAAATCCAGAGAGACGATGGAGACTTTCAGTGTTAAAGTCAATCACAAGTGTGAAATTGCCAGAGATCACACATAAAATTACTACACTAAGCCTCACGAGTGAAATGGTAATTTGAGTGTTTTGCCTGAGGACCTCTGATGTTAGCTAATGGATCATGGGGTCCCTAGAAATGAAATGGATATTGCTTGGCACATAAGGTAGCCACTATAGGTAGGTGCCCATGTTTTTTTTTTTTTTTTATTCAATTCCAGAATGGAAGTCAGTTCAGAAACTAAAGTCTCTTTAAGGAATGTCTCAACAAATTTATCAGGTTTATGTGGAGTCCATTATATGTGGGTCAATCACTCCTGAACATGAGACCTGTCCTGAAGTGGTTGGCATACCAGTGTCACTCTCTTGGAGAAAATTGATTTTCTCTCCCCCAACAGGTATAAATGACAGTTGTTAACCTTTTCCTTATCCTTAGTGGTTATGTTTTCATTCATTCATTCATTCATTCACTTTTAAAAATAAAATAAAATAAGATGCAACAAAAACTTTCACTTTGGAGTTGGACAAGACTAACCAACAGAAGGAAAAGAGCCCAAGAGAAGGCACAAGGATCAGAGACCCACTCATTCACCCTCTCAGGAACCCCATAAAAACACTAACTGGAAGCCATAATACATACCAAGAGATCTGGCGGAGACCCATGCAGGCCCTGTGCATGCTGCTTCAGTCTCTGTGAGTTCATCTGAGCTTTGCTCGGCTGACAAAGAGGGCCTTGTTCTCCTGCTGTCCTCCTTTCTCTCTGGCTCTTATACTCTTTCTACCTCCTCTTCTGCGGGGTTTCCTGAGCCCTGAGGGGAGGGATTTGATGGAGACATCCCATTTAGGGCTGAGTGTTCTGAGGCCTCTCACTCTCTTTGTAATGTCTGGCTGTGGGTCTCTGTATTTGTTCCCATCTGCTGCTGTAGGAGGAAGCTTCTCTGATGATGGCTGAACAACGCAGTGATCTGTGAGTAGAGCAGAATGCTATTAGGAGTCGTTTCCCTTTTGGACTTTTTACTCTGAGACAAGGTCTCACTGAGTTGCTCAAGCTAAACTTCAACTGGGACCTTCCTACCTTATCTTCCCAGTGATGGGAACATAAGCATGTGCCACCATATCCACACAAAAAAGTTACTTCTTGATTCTGGTGCTGTGTGGTGTGATAGCTCATTCAGGAAAGTCGAGGATAGACCAGCAGTCTAGTGACTTTCCTAGAGGAATCAATCAAAGAACTTGTGTGGAATCTGCTGGTCCTCAATAATTTCCTATGACTCAAGCAAGGGGAGACTTGAGTCATAATTCTATCAGTTCTGCAGATCATCCTCAGATGAGATCATCTGGATGGATAAACCTTGTCTTTCCACCCATCTCTTCCTCTTGTTAAAAAAAAAAAATGATTTTGTCAGTTAAACTGTGAAAATGCTTCAGAGAATGAATCGTGTCTGATCAAAGCAATGAATCTGAGCTCCTGTGGCACCCCAGCATCTGTGACAGAAGCTGACAAGTACTAATGACAACATACCACCCCACAACAAAGCAATTGCTGTTTCAGTGAGTTATTAACTAAGTGAAAATGTGTTTTTAAAACTTCCTCAGCTGGGCATGGGGATGCAAACCTATAGTCACAGCACTCCAGAGTCTGTGGCTTCGCCTAGGCTACGTAGCAAGACATTGCCTCAAACACAGCAGCGTCAGCAACGTCACCCAAAGCAAAAGACATTCCTGATTACAGTGATGTACAGACAGGAGGAAGAAACACAGGTCTAAACCAGTCATGGCCATTAAACCCCTCTATGAGTTGTCCAGGGAGAATACCTGGCTCTGATTTGACTGATGAAGCAGAAGGGATCTTTTTTTTTTTTTTAAGATTTATTTATTTAGTATGTATGTCTGTATGCATGCATGCATGCATGCCAGAAGAGGGTACCAGATCTCATTGCAGATGGTTGTGAGCTGCCATGCGGTTGCTGGGAATTGAACTCAGGACCTCTGGAAGAGTAGTCAGTGTTCTTAGCCTCTGAGCCATCTCTCCAGCTCCCAGAAGGGATCTTGTAGAGTCTTTAGTAAAAATTTTCCCTTCTTAAAGTAAGAGAAGATTTTAGGAGAAGGAATTTGGGTACCAGGGTACTGACGTCCTGCCCAGCATGAGGTTAGCTAAATAGGCAATCTCTGGGTGGTAGCCATTTTGTAACTACCGGGAGGACACAGCTTATGCAATAAAAATGGCAGAACAAAGACTGGAAAGTTCCATTAGGAGAAGAAAGCCCTCTGTGAATACACTAAGAAGAGAGGACTTGCTGTAGTAATGAGCTCTCACACACATATGAATATGGTTGCAGAACTGAAGGTCGGGAAGAAGATAGAGGCCCAGAGGAAGAGGCATTCAGCAGTCCACCTCAAATGCCTGTGTGGGTAGACAAACTGCAGCTCATAGGAAAATCAAAGAACAGCAAGGGTGACCGTCGCCAAAGCAGAATTACAAAGAATGCCTTCCTGTAGTGGTCTCCTGACTTTGTGTCCTCCCCCCCCCCCCCCCCCCCAAATGGCTGTCTTCGTGTGAGGTGTTCCTGAGCTTAGTCACTAGGTGAGATGACTCAGGGATTGCTATTGATGAGGAGACCAGCAGGTGGCAAGAGAGGCAAAACTCGGAACAAATTAGCAAAAGGACAAGTGTTGGGATTCCGGGCATCTCCACCTCTGTCCTTCACCCACCTTCACGGCAGTCAGTGACTTTGAGTGCAATGTCTTCCGTCTCACTCACTCAGATCCATGCAAATTCCTCTCTCGTTCCACGGACTCCAAGGCAACACATCACAGAGATACTGAACACATCCATGTTTACTGCAGCACTATTCGTGATCCCAAGTTATGGAACCAACCTAGCAACCACAGAGGAATGATAAAATCCGGCATGTGTACACAATAGACATTGTTCAGCCATAAAGAAGAATGAAGCTATGTCATTTGGAGAAAATCATGTTGAATCGAATAAGCCGTTCTCAGAAATATACATAAAATTATGCTTGCATATACAAAATGAAAGTAAAAGCAGCACTGTGTAAAAGACCAAGAGGGAACTAAGAGGGTGAAGGAAAAAAAAGGAAGGTAGTGGGTATGGAGAAACAAGCTCAACGTACATTATGTATTTGTGTTCAAAAGTCCTTGTGCAACAGAGTACCGTGCAAAATGAGTATTACACAATGAAAAAGTTTAGAATAATAAAAGAGAAGCCAAAAATTTTAAAAAGAAAGGAAGCATTCTTTAAAGGTACTCTGATGCCGGGCGGTGGTGGCAGACGCCTTTAATCCCAGCACTTTACTGCTGTGACCGAAATAGGTGACGGTACAATAGGATGATGATAACAAAAGGAAGACCTGCTCATAACTACCACGCTGGTGGAATTTAGAGTCTAAAAGGAGAGATGAGTTCCCTAGGAAACAAGACAGGGAAGTATGAGAAGTACCCTAAAAGAAAAACAAGTCAAGTATGTGGAAGTAAAGCGAAGGCTCTGTCATGACTTAGAGAAGAGAGAAGTTTTGTTGTTGTTTGTGGATTTTTGTTTGTGTGAGAATGTAATGTGGGAATCCAGCTGATAGGCCACAATATAGGCATCAGCCTTTCCCTTTTCACAGGTACTGGCTGGCTGGCACACACTGTAGCGCTGTTTGTACATTCTTAGTTGACAGACTTCCAGGTACCAGAATCTCTCATCTGGAAAGTGAATTTGCTTCAGAAGTGGGTATCAGCGGCCAGATGTCCTGCCTCCGCTTCCCAGCCTCCTCTCTGGGAATCAGAGCTTGGCTCAGGTTTGTGATGGGAAACTTCCCCCACCCTAAGAAAGGTATATAATAAAAGAGTCTCATTTGTCCATATATTGTTAGGTTTTTGTAAACTTAGCTATCAGGGAAGAGTCCCTTACTCTCTAGAGATAATGTGAACACAATAGCTAATAACAGGATCTTTTCAGCCTTGAAATAGTCCAACTCAGGTGTGGTTGTATTAATCCACAAGTCAAAAGATGTAGGCCATAGTGTGAGAGATAAAGTGACATTTTAAGTTTTAATTACCACGCCTAAGAGATCCGTTGAAAGGATGAAACGGTGCTGGTGGGTCGGCCACAGCAGAACCCAATATTAGTTTTTAGAGCTTTAATGGAGGGAAAGGGGGGGGGGAGGAGCCAGGCCTGGTGGAGGGAACTGAGCAAGGACAGAGAGAGGAAACACAGGAAGAGAAGCATAGAGAGAGAGAGAGAGCGTGTGCAGCTTTTTAAGGTGGAGATTGTGTGACCACCTGGCGGTACACAGTCGCCCGAGCCCCCCTGATGATGTAAGACGTTAGACCCAGAAGAGTGAGAACAGGATCCTAACATCCATGAAACAAAAATGCCTCTGATCTGCAAGCCCCTTGCCCGAGGACAATGAACAGAGCCTATTGTTTATGGGAGACAACAAGCCACATGTTTTCACTCCCCTAAACAAGTTTGTTTGACCCATCTGCACTGGTTGTGCTTGATCACATATGGGCAGGAGGTATATAGGCAGGAAATAAGTCAGGATGTGCACTTGCCCCTGATTGCACCTGATGGGAAAGACCATAAATTATGGGTCTTTTTAAGCTGCTCAGGACCCTATCCCGGAAACCTGGTTATAGACCTGGTCAGAGCCCATCTACCAGGCCAATATTTAATTAAAGCTTGCTTCAAATTTGGCGCTAAATTGTGGGAGTTGTCTTATTCTCAATTGGTGGGATTAAGATTAATAAGAAGATGGGGCTGGAGAGATGGCTCAGTGGTTAAGAGCACTGACTGCTCTTCCAGAGGTCCTGAGTTCAATTCCCAGCAACCACATGGTGGCTCACAACCACTTGCAATTAGATCTGGTGCCCTCTTCTGGCCTGCAAGGACACATGCAGGTAGAACACTGTATACATAATAAATAAACAAAAAAAAAAAAAAAAAAAATTAAAAAAAAAAAAAAAAAAGGAGAGAGCCCAAAGACAATAAAGACATTTGAGTACTCTGTTCCAGACACTTGATGCTAAACATACTACCGATTTTTATTTAATGTTTATCCTATTTATTGTTGTTGTTGTTGTTTGTTTTGCCTCACTGTGTAGTCCTTGCTAGCCTGAAACTAACTTTATAAGCAAAATTGCTCTCAAACACACAGAGCTCTGCCTGTCTACTATTACAGTCCTGAGATTAAAGGTATGCACCACGTTGCCCTGCCTGATTTTTTTTTCTTTCTTCTTTGTTCTTGGATTTTTTTTGTTTGTGTTTGTTTTGTTTTGCTTGGGACAGGGTCTTACCATGCAGCCATGGTTGTCCTGGTACTCCCTATGTAGATATAGGCTGGTCTCAAACTCATAGGCATACACCTGCCTCTGCATCTCAGGTGCTGGGATTAAAGGTGTGTACTACTGATTTTTAATAAAGTTTGTTTGCATGAACCAATGCATTTCCATTTTATACAAACTACTCCTCTAAACCATTCTTTTTAATCAAATGAATCTCAATCTCTCTCTCTCTCTCTCTCT
>CABHPP010139321.1:6798-60358 GCA_902168425.1 Peromyscus attwateri | reverse complement strand
TCTCTCTCTCTCTCTCTCTCTCTCTCTCTCCCCCCTAACCTCCATCCTTCTCTGTCTCTGTCTCTCTCTTTCTGACCCAAGGGATTTGACTCAAGACCCTATACACGGTAGGTAAGTGGTCTATCACCAAGCTATAACCCCAACCTATTATAATTGATCGTTAATAGACAGACAAATACTTTGTGGGAATTTACCCAGTTACTGATTGCATAAATTTTTTAATAATTTATTTAACTTTATTTTATGTGCATTGGCGTAAAGGTATCAGATCCCCTGGAACTGGAGCTACAGACAATTGTAAGCAGCCATGTGGTTGCTGGGAATTGAACCTGGGTCCTCTGGAAGAATAGCCAGTCCTCTTAACTGCTGAGCCATCTCTCCAGCCCCTGCACTAATATTTCCTAAACTAATTGCTCTGGCTGGCTTTAGCTGCCAATTTGGCACAGTCTAACACCATCTAAGAAGAAAGCCTTAATTGAGGAGCTGCCTGGGTAAAAATGTGCCTCCAGGCGTGTCTGTGGGAGATTATCTTGACTGTTAATTGATGTGGGTAGGAGGCCCCGCCCACTATTGGCAGCATTACCCCAGGCAGGTGGTCCTGCACTGTATACAAATCTAGCTTAGTATAAAACAGACTACAAGCCCTGTAGCAAGCAACATCCTCCGTAGTCCCAGGGGGACTTTTTTTGTTTGTAAGTGAGCTCCTTGTTTGGAGGCAATCCTTTGAGGAGTAGAAAGCAAATCTCATTTCTTGCTTCTTCTTGAGTTTGCCTTGACTTTCTTGAGTAATAGCCAGTGACCTGGAATTGCAAGCCAAATAAACCCTTTCCTCCCAAAGTTCCTTTTCGTCAGGGATTTTAATTACAACAGAAGTGAAACTAAAACACTAACGTTTTAATTTTTTTGTGCTTTAGTTGGATACTTCAAGGTCAATATTTTTTAATTTAAAAAATTATTTTCTGTGGGTTGTTGTATGTGTGAAAGATTTTTTTCCCCTTTCGTCTTAGGGTTTCTATTTCTGTGAAGAGATACCATGACCATAACACCTCTTTTTTTTTTTCCCCCTAGGATTTATTTTGTGTATGAGTGATCTGTCTGCATGTACACTTTTATGTCAGAAGAGAGCACCAGATCTCATTACAGATGGTTGTGAGCCACCATGTGGTTGCAGGGAATTGAACTCAGCACCTCTGGGTGAGCAGCCAGTGATCTTAACTGCTGAGCCATCTCTCCAGCCCATGACAACTCTTATAAAGGAAAACAGTTAATGGGGTGGCTTACAATTTCAGAGGTTCTGTCCATTATCATGTTGGGACACGGCATCGTGCGGGCAGACATAGCACTGGAGGAACAGAGAATTTTACATCTTGGTATGCAGGCAACATTTCGTGGTCTTAGACACTGGACATGGCTTGAGCACATTTGAGAGTTCAAGGCCTACCCCTACAATGACACACTTCCCTCAACAAGGCCATGCCCACTCCAGCAAAGCCACACCTCCTAATAGTGCCACTCCCTTTGGGGACCATTTTCTTTCAAACCACCACACCTTCTTTCTGCGAGATTCCTGCTTTCTACCCTCCTTTAAAGCCAGTAATTATTTCAGGATTTAAAAAAATCTGAAACAACGGGATGTAAAAAATTAAATAACAAAAACAAAGATATAATATATTTGGTCCTGGACCAAATAATGCACAGACCACACAGCTAAACATACTTCTGCTTAATTCTGTAGTACATGTAAAAGGAAATAAAAACCAAACCCTAGTGAAGTGTATAGTGTTTGGATAAATGCACATTATAATTTATATCAAAGGAAAACACCATGAATCAATAATGTTAGTAAAATAACACTGTGGGAAGAGTTGCCTGGGCCTTACGGACATAGATGTATAGTGAGAAGAACAATGGCTAGAATAAACACATGTGAAATATTGGTTACCCTTCCCCACCCTCAGCATTTTATAGTGGGATGATAAGGCTCAGTTGTTGCAGATTACTCAACTGTGTAATAAACAGGTCCCCTGGAAGGAACACAAATTTCCAGGAATAATGATGATGGAAAGGAGAGAGAACATTCCACTTGGTTCTATTGTAATAGAACCTGGTAGTCTGGCACCTGGCAACTGATCCTTTCTCCTTTTTCGTACATTCCAGTTTCTCATTGTGGATACTTAACAGAAAAACACTCCCAGACTTAGGTTACAATTATACCCATTGTCTTATCTCTCATGTTTCTGAGAGTCAGGAATTTAAGGGGCTTAGCTAAATGGTGCTGTGTGAGGTCCCCAGCACGGTTACAGTGGTGGGAACAAGGGCTGGGGGGGGGGGGGGGGGGGGGGGGGGATTTAGGCATCTCCAACTGGTTTCAGGAGGTACCTTGTTCTACCTTTAAAAAAAAAAAGTTGTGGCAGGGAGGGGCTTGGACCTGCCTCAGCTTGGTGTGCCAGGCTCTGCTGACTCCCCATGGGAGACCTTGATTTGGAGGATTGTGGGGATGGGGGGTGGCTTGGGAGGGAGGGCTGGGAGGTGGGAGGAGGTGGGATCTGTGGGTGGAATTTAGGGTGAGTAGAAAATTTCTTAAAAAAATAAAAAAGAGTTGCTGTGGTCATGGTGTCTCTTCACAGCAACAGAACCCCTAAGGCCCAAGCTTACCTTCCTCTCAGTGCTATGTAAGAATGCCACATACAGCCATGTGAAATAATAAAAATTGGTAACAGCAAAAAAAAAAAGGCTACAATTTCTCTTGTGCCACTTGTTCATTGTACAGGGTTTCTCTATGTAGTTTTGTCCTGGATCTCACTCTGTAGACCAGGCTGACCTCGAAATTACAGAGATCCGCCTGCCTCTGCCTCCCGAGTGCTGGGATTAAAGCCGTGTGCCACCACCGCCCCGCTCTGTCAATAAACATTTTAACAGATGTTAGATGTTATCACCACCACCCAGCTCAGAAAAGATACTTTTAAAGCCTGACTTTCATCAGTTTCTTTTCAGTCATTTAGAACTCGTGTAATTTGCTTGACTGAATCTGACGGGATTTTTGACATAACCACTTGCTAAGTTAAAACAACGAAATTTACACACAAATTTGTGTATCTAAGCCACAGTGTCTATGTCTTGTCCACAGCCATGCTTTACTTGCTCAGCACACTGTTGCTTTACATTTTAAAGTCAATTGTTGCATTTCTATAACGGATCATCATTGTGTTCACTCTAATTCTTTGACTTCTTTGAAAAAACAGCAAACTGAACATCTGGCAGGTCTGAACCTACATTTCTGCACACACCCCCCATAACAGGGGATGGGTGGTCATTCTCTGCTTTGGGTGGAACCTGGGTCTTCAATTTGTCACCGTTCCTGCCAGTCCATCCTGTACAGTGACGTTTAAACCCTACCTGGCTTCTGTGGTAGTTCAGTTTGCAGCACCCAGAGCAGACACAGCTGTATGGCTTGAGTGTCTTCCCAGAGTAGGCAATTTGGAGCAAACAGCTGTGTCATATGCAGGAGACATGCACACATGTCCATGTTTCTAGACAGAGTGTATCCATATTCATGGTCTTTCTCTCTCATCATTGAACCTAGCCCCATACCTGGACTGGTTTCTTGGTGTATCACACATGAGCTGATAAACTATGGCAAACTCTTTGAGACAAAAACCTATGTTCACTCCACAAATTTTTACTAACTATTGCTTTGTACTGAGGCACTGATGAAGTTAAAGAGATACACCCATGGGAAGAATAAGACACACTTTGACTTGAGGGGTTCTCATTCTAGAATAGTCTAGAATTCCTGATGCTTTACAGTAATGAGTGTGCCTTCCTCAGTGCCCTAAAGAAAATCTCAAGGGCCTCTAATGTTTTGGATCAGTAAAATTAGGGTTATTTACCTGCAGGATGCTAAAGAAATTTTATCTTGGCCAGCACCAAATAACTCACAGGAGATTCTTGGCAGCCGGACGCATTATCCCACTTCATTCCTGGCCCCGGTGGTAGAGAAAGAACACTGTGCCACAGCCGGGCTGCGGAGACTGGCTGTGAATATGACTCTCGTCTTGCCTTCCTCATTTAGAACCGGAAACTAAGGACAAATTGAGGAGACTCACCAGACTCTTACAGGGCTGAGTATGGAGCAGTGAACAAGAAACTGTCTCAAACAATGTGAATGGTGAAGACCAATACACGAAGTAGTTCTCTGGCCACCACACACATGCATAGCAAGCACACATCTGCATTCACGTAGACACACACTCATATGTACATATATATGTATATACACTCATATGTACATATATATGTATATATATATACAGGCATAAATATGAATGAATGAATGAATGAATAAGCAAGGTCACATTTTCCAAACAAATGGGTGTCCTCAGGTGGCCCCTTATCTAATCTTGTTTTGCTTGACATCTACTGAGTTTCTCTGGTCATTGGAATTCGGTCCAAACTATGATTTTTACCAAGTCAGGTAATTCTCTTTGTGGTCTACAGAAGTGTAGCACCATGGAAAATGGGGGGTCCTGAGCTACTTTATTCCTTAATTATTTGAAATTCTTTCTTCAATTCCTGTCTTGGAAAGAAAATATCAATCCAGATCCTTAAAATATTAGTTAATTATTCAAAGTATGCCAAGTGTACAGTGAATAATAACAAAATTTTAAATAAAATAATCAGTATCAGAAAGGTGTGATAGACTTAAAAAGCAAATTATTCGTTTATTTCTTTTAGAAAAGTGGTGGAGGATGTCTTAGTTTGGATTACTATTGCTGTGATGAAACTCCATGAACAAAATAATTTGGGGAGGAAACAAAAAAAAATGTTATATTTCACCAGGCGGTGGTGGCGCACGCCTTTAATCCCAGCACTGGGGAGGCCAGCCTGGTCTACAGAGCGAGATCCAGGAAAGGGGCAAAGCTACACAGAGAAACCCTGTCTCGAAAAATAAAAAAAAATTGTTATATTTCACTCACAGTTCCATATAACAATGCATCATCAAAAGCAGTCAGGACAGGAACTCAAACAGGACTGGAACCTGGAGGCAGGAGCTGATGCAAAGGCCATGGAGAGGTGCTGCTTACTAACTTGCTCTTCGTGGATTGCTCAGCCTGCTTTCTTATAGAACCCGGGACCACCAGCCCAGTAATGGCACCACCCACAATGGGCTGGGTCCTCCCCCATTGATCACTAATTAAGAAAATGCCTTACAGCTGGATCTCATAGAGGCTCCTTCCTTTCAGATAATTCTAGCTTGTGTCAAGTTGACATAAAATTAGTCAGGACGGGGGTAGGGGCTGCTTAGGATGTACCAAACATTAAACTAATTCAAAATCATAGGGAAGGGCACAGGCTAGCTATGATTTTTCTTCTTCAATCTAGTTCATACTTTAAGATTTGCTGGTGTGGCCACATCAGAGGAGCAGCAGGTGGCAGTTGAAGTTCACGGTCAGCCTACATGGAGATTTTATACCTATGTTATACTGTCTGGTTTAGGAAGATTCTCTGCAGGATACCAAAAGAGAAACATAAACACCAACCCAGCCATAAAATCTTTGACCCACAATCTGTTCTGCCTGCAAAATATACTAAGACAATGGTGCTACAGAACTTGTGGGAGTACCAATCAATGCCTGATTTGACTTAAGTCCCACTTCATAAGATGGAACCCATACCCAACATTGCTTGGGTAATTGTGAACTAGATACTAAATAGCCCAAAGACCTAGGGTAGAACCAAACACTATTGGTCTAAAAGACGTACCAATAAAATGGCTCTTAATGATAGTCTGCTATACTTATAGATCAGTGCCTTATTCAGTCATTTATCAGAGAAACTTCTTTCAGCAGCAGATGGGAACAGATGCAAAGACCCACAGCCAGACATTACCTTGGAGAGAGGATCTAAATAGAATGTTTCCATCAATTCCCTACCCTCAGAGCTCAAGGAACCCTGAGGAAAAGAAGGCAGAGAAAGTGTGAGAGCCAGAGGGGAATGGAGGACACCAGGAGAACAAGGCCCTCTGAATCAACTAAGCAAGGTACATAGAAACTCACAGAGACTGAAGAAGCAAGCACAGAGCCTACATGGGTCTACACTAGGTCTTCTACTATTATAGCTTTTTAGCTTATTATTTTATGGGACTTCTGACTGTGAGAGCGAGTGGGTCTCTGATTCTTTTTTTTTTTTTTTTTTGGTTTTTCGAGACAGGGTTTCTCTGTGTAGCTTTGAGCCTTTCCTGGAACTCACTTGGTAGCCCAGGCTGGCCTTGAACTCACAGAGATCTGCCTGGCTCTGCCTCCCGAGTGCTGGGATTAAAGGCGTGCGCCACCAACGCCCAGCTGGGTCTCTGATGCTTGTGCCTGCTCTTGGGACTCTTTTCTTTCTGTTGGGTTGCCTTGTCCAACTTCAATATGACGGTTTTTGCTTTATCTTACTATAAGCATTTCTGGGAAACTGTGTGACAGAGTGACTTCATTTGTGTGCATGGCCTCACATTCTTTACATTTTCTATAATAAAGCCTGTATTACTTTTAAGATATGGGGGGGGGGAAGGTTTGGAGACATCATGATTTTATATTGAAAACAAAGGACATTCCCTGGGAATGTTAATTTCTCTAGTTAATTTCACTCTTGTTATTTGTGAACTATGAATCAATGCATAGATGGTACAAGCAGACCCACAAAAGGGCATTTACTAATAACGTTAACACTGAACAAAAGCCACTTCAGCCCGCCTCTCTCTCTGAAAATAAGTTACAGGTTCTAGTAGTTTGAATAGGCATATGTCTATTATAATATGCCTATTATAATATATTATAATTATGTCTCCCATATGCTCATACATTTGCACCTTTTGGGGGTGGTAGTGATGTTTGGGAGAGTTACGGAACTTTCTGAACATGGAGAATTGTTGGAGAAAGTACATTCCTGGGGGCAGGCTTTGGGTTTATAGTCTCAGCCCACTTCCAGTACACTGCTTCCTCTGTGTAGTTGAGATGTGATCCCTCAGCTTCCTGGTTCTGCCACCTTGCCTTTGCCACCATTATGGATATCCGTCTTTCTGAAACCCTAAGTCAAATTTTATCACAGTAACAAAAAACTACGCAGAAAGAGGTTGGTACCTGGAGTGTGTGATGTTGCTGTGAAGCGTGCTTTGGGGAGGACAGTGAAAGATTTTAGAAGTTTGGACTAGAAAAATGGTTGAATAAAGTAAACATTCTAGCAGGATCCTGGAAGATGGTGATGCTGAGAGTGATGGAGACAGTGGATGCCTGGCTCATGATGTTTCCTAATCAAAAGCAACTCAGGAAGGGAAGATTTATTTCATCTTACAGATTGAAGTCTACCATGGAAGGAAGTCAGGGCAGGAACTGAAGGCAGGAATCTGGAGGTAGGAACTGAAGCAGTAGCCAATCTGATGAAGAAGTACTGCTTATTGACTTGTTCTTCAAGGTTTATTCAGCTTGTTTTGTTATAGGACAACCTGTTCAGGGGTGGCACCACCCACAGTGGGCATGGCTCTGCAATGTCAATAATAAATAAAGAAAATGCCCCCCACAGACCTTCCTACAGGCCAATCTGATGGAAGCATTGTCTCAGTTGAGGTCTCTTCTTCCCAGATGAATCTAGCATATGTCAAGTTAAAAAAAAAAAAAGAACCTGCACAACATAATAATCATTTATATCTCACTTATTTAAATACCTATGTCACAAATTGAAATCCATATATATATATATATATATATATATGAATCTAAATTCTAAATCCTACCTTTCACTGCTTTGAAAGCTGATGTTTTTGCTTGTGTGTTTGTTTGTTTCATTTTTAGAACAAGGTCTTAGGTTGCTCAGGCTAGCCTCAAAATTTATAGATAGCTAAGGGTTACCATGAACTCTTTAGTGCTGAGATTATTGGCATGCAGGCATGTGCTACCATGCCTGGCTTCAGCTTTGCTTGACTTTTAGACAGAGAGCTCCCCTGCCTTCTAGGGGCTTGAGTTTTGCTATGTGTATTGCCCATACAGGTCTCAATCTCTTGAGTTCAAGTGAATGTCCATTTCAGTTTCCCAAGGTGTCCCAGGGCACCTGGATAAACTTACTTTAGTCTAAAAGTAGTTTATATATTTATATGCATGCATGTATGTCTTTGTTAGTGTCTACCACATGTATGCAGGTATTTTTGGAGGCTAAAAGAGGTGTCAGATCCCCTGGAGCTGGAGTTACAGTCAGTTGTGAGCCACCCGACACGGATGTAGGGAACCGAACTTGGGTCCTCTGGAAGAGCAGAAAGTACTCCTAATCACTGAACAATCATCTCTCCAACCCCTAAACTCATTTTCTTTCAATGGTTTATTTGATTGCTATCTAATGTAACAAAAACATGCATTTAATCAAAATACACTTATTATAAAGCTGATATTTGACAGGGATAATCTTATCTCTCCTTTAAAATTGTCCTGACCCTTTTTGTCTCTATCTATTTGAATATTGAATGAATCTACCAAGTTCCATGAAAACCTTTTTGAGACTATAACAGGAAGTACAATAAAATCATAAATAATTTTGGAAGGATCCTCATCTCTATGCTGAAATCTTGAAATTGGTTTGAAAAACTTTCTATCCATTCTAGGGTATTTTTTATTGTGACATATAATTAAAACTTGAAGTTATGCATTTGTCAGTACCCATAAACTGTGCAAAACAAAAAAGTGAAACTAGAGGCTTTGATTCATAATAATAATTTGATAGTGGTTCATCAGTTATAGCAAAACACCATACTAATACAAGACATCTCCTAGGTACTGTGAATACAGAGACATATGTTTTCTGCTCTCAAATAATTAATAGTTTAGTAGGGGAGATAGAGCTCCAAACAATTATAGCTATTGTGCTATGAAAAAGCAAGGCCTGACCTTGACTACACGTTCAGCTTCCTGGATTTTTCCTAGCTTCTAAATCAAAGATGTCTTCCTTGGTTTGTCCTACACAGCCACTGGCCAAGGTTCAGTTCTGGTGGGACAGTGAGTTCCAGTAGAATAGACTAATCACCGCTATCAATTGATATCCCAGATTAATTGCCTGATTTCCTACTAAGAAAAATGCACCTGTCCTAGCAGCAGAATTATGCCACTCTTGAGAAAGTCACACGCTTGGCCACAATTCCCAGATGCTAAAGCTATCCTGTGCCACTGTTCCTGTTCCTCTAACCAGACCATTCATAACACCTAAATAGTGCCACCAACACCAGCAGGATTGCCTAGACCGACAATGGCTCTACCTTCCAGAGTCCTTGGATTTTTTTTGAAGATATACTTACAATTTCTATTTATGTGTATTTATGTGCATGTAGGGGTTTGTGTGTATCAAATGCATGAAGGTACCCAATAGAGGCCAGATGACAATGGATCCTCTGGAACTAGGGTTATAAGCAGTTATGAACTTCCTGATGTGGGCATTAGAACTGAGTCTGGGTCTTCTGCAAGAGTAGTAAGTGCTCTTCACTCCTGAGTCATCTCTTCAGCCCCAACTCCCTCTATGATGCCAGTTCCGAGGGACTTTTCACAGTGTCGATAATTCAATTCTTGCTGTGTCCTGAACACTTTATTGTCCCAGGGCTCAAAGAACTTCTGCCAAAGACAGTGACTTCTGGGTCAGGCAAAGTATGGCCCAATACCAAGAGTTAACAGTGTCTGGCGAACGATTCCTGGTTCTCACGAACCCTCTCTTGTTTCTTCATGGATTTCATTCCTTTTGAGTATTATAATATATAACAACTACTTGATAATGAGGGAACAATAGTTTCCATTCTAACCGTATCCAAGAGGAAATTTAATTTTTGACTTAAGCCATCAATCCCACATGTCGACAGACTAAATGAAGCTTTTAGAATTTAAATTTTAGCTTGAGAAGATTCCATCAGAGGCCTTTTCTGCCTTATACTAAAATTGTTAATGTTTCCTTTCAGCAGTTATTGGATTAATTGTTCTGTGCTGGATTGAACCCAGTACTTTCTGGACAGTAGGCATGTACTCTACCACTGAGCCTGGGTATTCTGGAAATCAGTGGGAAATAGGTATTTCCTAAAAGAGGCCTGTTTGCTTTACTCATCTTCTACTTGTAGTGACGCTCAGAGCCTCTTACACTGTAGACAACGTAAGTGTATGTGAAATTGATTTGGCAATTTTTGTCAAGAAATCACCCAGAACTACAGGAAATCTCCCTATGATATACTCTAAAATTCCAAAGGCTGTGTTTTCTGGAGCCGGTTAGATGTGTTTTCTTTGAGAGTGCTAATCTTGAAAGGGATCTTTAGTTCACTGCCTCAAACGTATCATTTTTCACTCATTGCCTAACTGAGGCATGTATCCTGAAATATACCTGGGCCCGATATCAGTTTCTATCAATATTTCAGAGTATCAACCAACTTTCTAACTCTGAGAAATTTCTACTTTAGAGGCCTTGGAAGAGAGCAGAGCACAAAGCACAGTAGGGACTTTGAATGTAAGATCCTTTCCACTCAACCTCTTCAATGGGTCTTGGACTGCTCATGTTGGACAGTTTGACTCTGATAGCACAACAGGAAGAACCGAGCACCCTTGACTGCAGGATCAGCTGCATCAAGGGACTGCCATCACTGTCCTCCTGTGCCCTCAGATTAAGGCCTTAAAAATATTAGAATCCACCCGGCAGTGGTGGCACACACCTTTAATACCAGCAGATAGGAGGCAGAGGCAAGTGGATCTCTGTAAGTTTGAGGCCAGCCTGGGCTACAGAGTGTGTTCCAGGAAAGACTCCAAAGCTACACAGAAAAAAACCCTGTCTCAAAAACAAACAAAAATATTAGAATCCAGCTCAAACAAAATGCAAGACCATGCCCCTTCCTCTGCCACCTGGCAATCAGTGACAACCTGATTACAAGGCTTATTAGGAATTATTCATCAGTCAGTGGACAGGGAACCTCTCTCATTCCTCTGAAACCTATAAAAGGGATCCCCACTTTGCCACATGGCCTGGACACTCCTCAAAGACCCTGCCGTGCTGTTGTCTGTCTGTTCATCGCGTTAATAACTTCTAATAAATACTGCATGGCTGGGGACATAGCTCAATGTTAAAGTACTAGCATGTGTGAAGCCCCAGTTTCAATCCCCAGCGCTGTAAGAAATAAAAAGAAAGAATTAACTTACTAAATCTCTTATTCAAAAGAATAATCTCACTGTCCTCCTTGGTCTTCAAATCTGAAACATTTCAGAAAAAGCTCTGTCTTTGGAGATGTGAAGAATTCTCTAGTATGTTTGGGTTTGATATAAACACTAGTTAGTGTTGCTATAATTAAAGCAGTTGGCTTTTTATGTGTAGTCAAATATATGTGTATAACCATATAATTATACATATGTAATATATATTAGAAATGATATTTCAGCCTTTTACAAGGAATATCAGAAAAGTGATATTCTAAAAGTCATGTGTTAAGGCCCTCAATATCTCTCCCTTTGCTGAGTTTCTGTTTGTGTTGGTTAATGTGATGGCAAGAATTAGCAAACATTTAAAATGTTTATTTATTCGGTATGTACGATCTTGGTAGTAAAAAGACTGTGGTCTGTTTGCTGTTGTGTCAACAAAACTTGAAATGAGAGTATGTCACCCATAGGGTTGGATATATGGACACTTGGTCTCCAGTTGGTGGCACTATGTAGAGAGAGAGCGATGGAGGAAATGTGTCACTGGGGGCAGGTTTTGAGAGTTCATAACCTTGCCCTTCTCCTAGTTTACTGTCTCTGCTTCACGTTTGTGGTTGAAGATGTGATTTCTCAATTTCCTGTTCCTGCCACTCTTGGGAGCACAAAGGTCCTTGCCCTTACAGATAAGCACTAAGGAAACCAGGAATGTTATACAGGGAGGACGGTCTTTTCAACCAGAAAGATGTATAACTTGTTTTTTTACTCAGAAGGCTGGGAATGGCGGTGATTGACGACCTTGTGGTTTATGCTATCTGTAGGGCCATACCAAATCAAGCTGCCATAAGCAGGACCAGAGGTGGCTAATAGTCTAGGTGACCTTTGTGTTACTTGTATGGCTAGGCACTTCCCCCAAGCTCCCACAACCAGGACCGGAGGTGGCTAATACTCCAAATGACCTCTACACTATCTGTAAGATCAAGACCACACCAGACCCTCCCCTAGGCTCTTAAGATAATACATGTAGCCTATCTCTAGAACCCATCTTCTTGGAAGAAGTGACATGGACTTTGAGTTGAGTGTCTGTGTCATTATGCCTCCTGGTGCACAGAGGATTGTGTCACACCAGGAAACTTTTTTTTCCAAATTGTACTGTGCTTAAATATGCTTACAATAAACTGCTCAGGGTTGGACTCAACAGTTTAAACTGTTCTGGATAACTAAAGTGCGTTGAGTCGTTTCTCTGCCCGTCACACGCCACCATGCCTGCCTGCTGCTATGTCTCCCCACCGCGATGGACTCATCCATCTTGAATCATAAGCAAAAATAAATTCTGTCTTTCTTAAGTTTTCTTTGGTTATATTTTTCTTATCACAGCAACAGAAACATAGCTAATACTGAGAGGCAGGCCTGATGGCTCAGGAATGTAATCCTGACACACAGGAGTCACAGGCAGGAGGATTGTTTTTTGTTTTGTTTTGTTTTGCTTTGTTTTGTTTTGTTTTTCGAGACAGGGTTTCTCTGTGTAGCTTTGTGCCTTTCCTGGAACTCACTCTGTAGCTCAGGCTGGCCTTGAACTCACAGAGATCCGCCTGCCTCTGCCTCCCAAGTGCTGGGATTAAAGGCGTGGGCTACCACACCTGTAGCATTTTTTAAAAAAACATAATTTCTTTATTGACTCTTTGGGAATTTCACATTATGCACCCTAATTCCACTTACTTCCTAGTAGCCCCATATCCTCCCCTAACCCCTATGGCACCCCTCCCGCCAAAAGAAAATTTTAAAAAATCAAATCAAAACAAAGCAAGCAAACAAACAAAAACAAGAACAACGACACCAAAGCCTCTTTGACTCTCCTTTCCCACCTCTCCAACAGCTCGTCATTCACCCTGGTGGCTTTGGGAGCAGTGTGCCACACCCTACACCCTTTGTCCAATCAGCTTTACTAGCAAATGTTCATTGCCATGAGTCACTGGTCTGGTTCAAGGCCTCCGGTTTCTGGTACACCATCATCACTGGATCCTCACCAAAACTCCTCTGGGATCTCCTGTGGCAGCTCTGAATCATGGAGATCCCATGGGTATTGTTCCACAGGACTAGTCCCTTCACGAGCTCTAGCAGGTCCTAGGTGGGGTAGATGTTAGGATGGACCAACCCGAGGCCTGGCTCAGGGTGGTAGCTGAACTGGTCCAAACAGGACACTGGAGCGACCCTCCTCAGGTGAGAGGCAGAGTCAACTCCTGTATACCCATGCCATCAGGGTCAGTTCTTGCTCATCCATGGTGAGGGGTGGGGCCATCTCTCTCAAGTGCAGGGGCCAGCTCTCCCGTGAGAGTCAGGGCCAGCTCTCTTGCTGCAGTGTTGAGCAAGGCAGGGCCAGCTTTCCCAGGGCCAGCAAAGGACAGGGCCAGCTCAGCATGGCCCTCTGATTTCATCATGCATGGTTCCTATGGCCCCCTGACACAGGCCACAGACATCCACCGTAGCATGTTTTTAATAGAGGATGAAGCAAAGCATTTTCAAAACAAAATCATCAATTAAACATAAGTTTGCTGACATAACACTTTTTGTGAATGTTAAGAAGTGTCCAGCCTCTAGTACACTATATTTTCATATATGAATATCCAAAGCTAAGAATGCTAATTTATTTTGAACTTCCAGAAGTTATCTATCCAAAGTATATGAAGCATAAAATGACTTTATTTTGGAATATACTTTATCTTATCACTTTGTAATTCATTATTTGCTTAAATTGCTCAATTTTCTCTATGCTGTCATGAAATTCTAGACTGATAAATATAAGAAGAATTAAATAAGAGAATTACTTCTCGTATTGGTTTCTATGCTGTTTGTAATATTTATTAGTCATCCTACATTAACTTATAAATTTTTCGTCTTTCATGAAATTCAGTTGGCACAAGTGGATGAAGGCAATGGTATAATGAATCACGAAATGAAGGCCTGCATTTAATGAAGGGATTCTTCCCATTATGTTTCTTGGCATGTGGAGAACATTTTATTACATTCTCTCAGAAAGGGAGAAGGCAGACAAGGAGTGAAAATTGAAAGACAGAAAAAAATCTTACCTGACACAAAGCAAAACTGTGAGAGAAACAAGCCAGAGTCTAATCCTGCAAAAATTCAGCTTCTAATGAGAGAGGTCATTAAGGTGTCACAATCAAGGGATAAGTACCTATTTCTATTGAATGGTAACCATAGGCCTGAAGGGTCACCTCCAGAAAATGTTCAACAGAACACATTTAATTTCTGATATTCATATTTTGTAATCTATAAGCTGGATCAACAAAGGCAGGATATTAAGCTATGTTCTTGTTTTCTGAGATAAAATACCAACATTTTTATATTTAATTCAGCATTTAAAAGTATTTTTTAGCTGGGCGGTGGTGGCGCACGCCTTTAATCCCAGCACTCAGGAAGCAGAGCCAGGCGGATCTCTGTGAGTTCGAGGCCAGCCTGGTCTACTGAGCGAGATCCAGGAAAGGCGCAAAGCTACACAGAGAAACCTTGTCTCAGAAAAACCAAAAAAAAAAAAAAAAAAAAAAAAAGTATTTTTTAAATTATATGTATGTATATGTGACTATGATTGGCAGCTGCCCGTGAAAGCCAGGACAAACCCAGGCAGTTGTAAGCCACCTGACATGAGTTCTGGAAATCAGACTCAGGTCCTCTGCAAGAGCAGAACACATTCTTAACCACTGAGCCATCTACAGCTCAAAGAGTTCTCAATTAAATGCACATATACTAAATCTCCTCAGGTCCTCTGTTCTGGTTCGTCTTTGTCAACTTGAAACAAACCTAGACATATTTAGGAAAAGAAGCCTCCATTAAGAAAAAAACAAACAAACAAACAAACAAAAAACAAAAAAAACTTCTATTAGATTGTAGGCAAGCCTGTGAGGCATTTTCTTGATTACTGACTGATGAAGGGGAGCTCAGTTCATTGTGGTTGATGCCATTCATGAGCAGGTAGTTCTGGGTTGTATTAGAAAGTAAGCCAAGAGGAGCAAGCCAGTAAGGAGCACTCGTTCACAGTTTCTGCTTCAGTTCCTGCCTCCAGGTTCTTGCCTTTCCTGTCTTGAATTCCTGCCCTGACATCCCTCAGTGATTGACTATCAAATATGGATATGTAAGCCAGATAAACCCTCTCCTCCCCTAACTGCTTTTGGTCATGGTATTTTATTACAGCAATAGAAACCTATGACATCCTCCAAAAATTACTGTATCTGGGTGTATTTGGTGTTTCTATTTGAAGAAAATTAATAAAGACCAGCCTTTTCTTAAATTTTTTTAACTCTTTACGCTTTTGATATTATATATACCCAATGAACATTGCATAATAATCTCCAAATTTACAAGTAACAAAACCTCAGATGGATTCTTTACCAAGCTAATGTGACTATGGCCACTAATTTTTTTTTTTTGAAAAAATATCTTTTGAGATTGTAATGTAATTACGTCATTTCCCCCTTCTCTTTCTTCTCTCCAAGCCATCCCACATACTCCTTCTTGCTGTCTTTCACATTTATGGCCACTTTTTCCATTAATTGTTGTTACATGCATATATGTATTTATAAATACAACACCTGCTCATCCTAGATATTGTTATTTGCATGTATATTTTCAGGGCTGATGGTTTGGTATTGGATAACTAACTGGTTTGCTCTCCCCTGGGAAAGACTATCTCACTCTCAATATCCCTTAGCTGCCTGTAGTTCATCAAGTAGGGTTGAAGCTCCATGGGCTCCCCCCATCCACTTTGGCATGTCTGTTGTTGTTGTCACTGTTCAGCTCATGTGTGGGCAGTCACGTTGGTGAGACTTCATGGATGTAGCTTCTAACATTCCTAGGAGACACAGTCTTAGAGCAAACTCCCTGATCTTCTGCCTCTTACAATCTTTCTGCTTCCTCTTCCACAATGTTCCCTGAGCCTTAAGTCCTGCAGTTCTTTTGTATATGTATCCACTGGGACCAGGCTCCCCAACTCCAAAACTGCATTTTGATTGGTTGTAGTGTTCTGTAGGGGTCTCTGTCCGTTACAAAGAGAAGTTTACCTGAGGGCTAGGGACTACACTTATCTGTGGATATAGGGATACATATTTAGAAGCTAGTCAGGGATTATGCTGGTTTTTTTTTTTTTCTTAAAGGAATTTTTATTGAAGTGTGTTTGTGTGTGTGTGTCTGTGTGTCTGTGTGAATGAACAGCACATGTGTAGAAGTTAGAGACAACTTGGGGAATTGGTATGGTCACCATACTTGGTGACAATTGTCTTTACCTGCTGAGCCACCTGCTCTGTCTTTTTTGTGGGGGGAGTTTGTTTCCCCCCTTTTTATATTTTATTTTATTTTATTTATTTATTTTTTTAATGCCGAATGCCGTTTATTAAGGGAGGGAGGAGGTCTTAAATACATGCTTACAGCACAATGGGAGAAACCCGGAGGGCAGAAGTTCACTACTGATGTTTTACAATCTTGCATCTAAGCTGTTAATGCCCATTATGCAGGATACACAGACAAGGAACTTCCTTTAAGCATTCAGGAGGGTGGAACCTGGCAGGGAATTAGCGTAGGGAGGATATCAAGGTCAAGGTCAGCAAGCAAAGCAACAGTTACCCAAAACGGGGGGCCAGGGCCCTACAGGTCCCCCTTTTACTAATAAATGAGCTTCTGACTTAGGTTGCGTGGGATGTCAGCACGTCACCTTACCCGTCACGGAGACTATGCTGGTTTTAATATAGTGGTGGTTGTAGGGTCTACTGAAAAATCCACGACTTCACTAGTCCTAGGTAGTTAGTTAGGTTTCTAGAACCAGACATAATTTCCCTCTCGTTGAATGGGTCTTAAGTACAACTAGAGAGCTGTTGTATTGTCAAGGTGTGTGTACCACTACTGCACCTTTGGGGTTATCATGCCATGCTGGTTGTTGTCTCAATGGCCATGTTTTTATTCTAGTTACATGATCTGTACATGCTAAAAGCATGGGATAGAGCCAGGAAGACTGTGGTTGGAGGCTTGCTGCACTAACAGCAAGCCACGTAGAGTGTTAGCCTCTGGGATACTTGTTTTCTTGTCTGTAAAATGATGATGATGGTATCCACTGCCACCTCTTCCAGGACCTGGGACAAAGAGGAGCCCAGTAGATCACTATAGTTTTCCTGTCCTCCTTAAGGTGCAACTGTAATTGCGGAGTCAACGAAGTGTCATCTGTGACTTGAGGCCTTAGCAAGTGATGAACAAGGAAGAGTGATTATAGTGATTGTGCTAGCTATTGACATCCAAGTTTGGGAACTTGATTTTACCTTTCTTACACAGCAGCCAGCTAGTGCAGCACTGTTTTGTGAATGATGGTCAAAGACTCTGTTACAATGCAGTAAGAAGCGTGAAGGTCAAATAGACAATACATAAGAAGAGCTTGCTTTGGAGCTGTGCTCAGGAAGCCAGCCACGTTTATTATAAACAGTAAGTGAAGCTGCTCTTTCTCTGGGGAGACATCTCAGAAAGGTTCTGATAGAGGACGCTCAGACGGAGATTGTTCCATGAGGTCACAAGATTCATTTAATGCCTATATGGTCTGCAGGCATATTTCTCAATTATTCTTTAATTGTGTCAGTAAACACTGACAGTTTGAGACATACTAAATTTGAGAAGTTCGGGCGGTGGTGGCGCAGGCCTTTAATCCCAGCACTCGGGAGGCAGAGCCAGGCGGATCTCTGTGAGTTTGAGGCCAGCCTGGGCTACAGAGTGAGTTCCAGGAAAGGCACAAAGCTACACAGAGAAAGCCTGTCTCGAAAAACCAAAATAAAATAAATAAATGAAGAAAGAAAGAAAGAAAGAAAGAAAGAAAGAAAGAAAGAAAGAAAGAAAGAAAGAAAGAAAGGAAAAAAATGCCTCACAGATGTGGCCATTGACTAATCAGATGGAGGCAATTTCTCAATTAAGGGCCCCTCTCCCCAGATGTGTCAAGTTGAGAAATGAAGCTAACTATGACAGACACCTTAGACTTATTCACTGGATGAGGCAGGTATGTGCCTTATCCCTCTGATGTCCTTGATGTCCTAGATTTCTATGTTCCTTGGTACCTGTCATTAGCCTTGAATCTTGACACCTAGGGGTTTGCTTTACAGACTCAGACAGGCTGTTGACCTCTTCCTGTGGCTGGGGGGATCCCAGAATCGACTCTGAGGATTGGCTACTGGGAACAGAGAGATCCAGAAAGCAGTTGAACCAATCTGTGGGAGTTAGCATTTCTTTACTGAAGTCTAGAGCACCCAGGGAGCCTGTCACAAACTTGCAGACCCTTTTCCTAATGAGATGTCCTCTAACAACTGAAAGATTACAGGAAAATGTGGTCTGGCAGCCCCTAGCTCAAACTCACCAATTTGGGAATTCCTCAAACTTGCTCACTGCAAACAATTCTGAGGAATGTCCCAGGCAATGAACAGTTAAAACTGCATTCTTTGTAAACCCAGCAAGAGTGAATGCTGATGCTCAGGCACTTGCTCAGCATCTCTTTTACCTCCTACCTGCCTCCAAGGTGAGAGGGAAAGCTAATGTAGGTTGAAAATGGTTTTGAGGCTTCTGTGAAAAGTAAAGTATATGTGGAAATTTCTCAAATGTAGTATATTGGCTCAACCTGTCAAGTGGTTTTATTTTTTTTTTAAAGAGAGATTTATTTTTATTCATTATGTATACAGTATTCTGCCTGCAGGTATCCCTGCAAGCCAGAAGAGGGCATCAGCTCTTATTACGGATGGTTGTGAGCTACCATGTGGTTGCTGGGAATTGAACTCAGGACCTCTGGAAGAGCAGCCAGTGCTCTTAACCTCTGAGCCATCTCTCCAGCGCCCCCTGTCAAGTGTTTAGTGACAAAATTAAACAATAATTGAGCTATGCCTGCAGACAATATTGGTATAGTTATTACATCTGTTCTTTTGCTTTTTAAAGTGTAGATAAATAATATAAGAAAGATAATGGATTCAATTTAAGCTACATATCCTTATTATTACTAGATTTTTTGTTTTTGTATATTATAATTAATATATAACATAATTGTAACATTTCTCCCTTCTCTTCTTTCCCTCCAAACCCTCTCACATACTCCCTCCCAAATTCTCTTCCAAATTCATGGCCTCTAAATATAATCTTCTCAGTTGGTATAATGCTTCTCGTAGGTATGTTTTCAGGGCTATTTGGCACTGGACAACCAACTTCTCCTTGGAGAAGACCACATGGTGTCCCAGCAATAGGGACTTTCCTTCCGCCTCTGAGGGGCAATCCAGAGCAACAGCAACAGGATGCATTTTGGGAGAGTTTCTTGGATAGTCTCCTGGCCAACAACTCAAACAAGGGCTTCTCCTGTCTGGTATAGGGATTTCTGTTGGGTGTGTTCTTTGGCTCTTGTAGGGAGCATCATCAGCCCGGTTTTTAAAAAGCTTATTGAAACTATATGTGGGCATTTATACACGGAATTACGTGTATTGTAGGTTTTTAAGGTAAATGATTAGTAATATGATTTCTTGTGGCTTTTTCAGACATCCTTATTGTTATTTGGCCCTCTCCCTCACCCTCCGTAAGGACTCCCCCCCTCCCCCGTTTTTCCATTTCCCTAGTAAGAGCTCTTGTACCCTGCTATTCCCCCTCTGTTACTTGTTGCAGGATAGTTGATCACACTGGCTGAAGATGTGTCTTTGTCCTTCTTTGCCTGCCCAAAGCAACTTCTGATTGGTTTAATGAAGAGCTGAAGGGCCAATAGCCAGGCAGAAGAGGCTAGGCAGGACTTTGGGGCAGAGATAGGAACTCTGGGGAAGAATCTGAGAGGCAAGGGATTCACCAGCGAGAGGCAGAAGAAGTTGGACAGACAGTATGGAGGAGAGGTAACGCCACGTGGCAGAACGTAGATTAATATAAGTTGGTTAGTTTAAGTTATAAAAGCTAGTTGGGATCAGGCCTAAGTTCAGGCCAAGCTTTAATAATTAATAGTAAGTCTCCATGTCATTATTCAGTAGCTGATGGTCCAAAGGAAGTCTGACTACAATTACTCCTCAGTGCCTTATCCTGGCAATGGTCTCATTTTCCTTCCTGGTTTCTGTAGTTACTACAGACTATGTCCTCACATCTGAAGATTTGGAGCTAGGGGCCTCTGTTGAGACAGAAGATGTAATATTTGCCTTTGTGGGTCTGGGTTACCTCACTCAATATCCTTTCTTGTTCCACCAATGTACCTGCAAAGCCCATGATTTCATTTTTCCTTTACAGCGTTACAACATTCCTGAGTTTATCTATACCACATTTTCATTATTAATGCATCAATTTAAAGACATTTAGGTTGTTTCCCTTTCATAGCTATTGTGGATAGAGAAGCAATGAACATGGCTGAGCAAGTATCTGTGAAGTAGGATGCTGAGTCCTTTGGGGAAATGCCAAGGAGTGACTATAACTGTGCCATATGATAGGTTTATATCTCAGCCTTCTGAGAATTCTCCATACTGATATCCATAGTCACTGTCCCAGTTCGCCACTAACAATGAATGAGAGTTCTTTTTTCTCTGCATACCTCCAGTATTTGATGTCAGCTATTTCATTTTTAAGAACTGTTCAAACTGAGTACCGGCCAGGACATGCAGATTCCTGTTTGTAATAGTAACAACAATGAAAAGGACTGGGTTGTTTAAACAGATCAATGGCTGGCATTGACAACTGTAAAGCAAACCTATCCATAGTTATTGAGTTTGTCTTATTATTCTTAACACTCTTCAACAGTTCAAGCTGTAATTTAGAGCAGTGAATACAATGAGTAATTGACTGAGTGCTATGTTTAACCTCAAAATCAATAGGCTACTCTACTAGTCAATTTCAACTCTGTAAAGCTAATTAATCTTAACTCTGAAAGTTTGGGCTCATGCTATGCAACCTCTTTTAATTCTTCCAAAATCAATTTCCACACCATAGGGCTAACTTCACCTGAATAAATTCTTTTGGCAACAGTTTCTTAATGTGTCCTGATCAATTTCCATTCTGCCTTCTTTTCTTCCACAAAGTGAAAAGTGTCCAGGGACTCTCAGCACATCAGGATGCAGGATATACTTCTTTATAATCACTCATCCTGTGTCAAGTTCGAGGAGACACTGAAGGAAGACCCCAGACTCAAATAGTATGCAGGAACAAAGAGTATTTATTATACCATGTGCATGTAGGGTCAGTTGTCTGTACAAAATGGCCACGACAACCCCAAGAGGGACGTGTAGACTCCTTTTAAGCACAGCTAAGGGGAGTTTCAGGGTCAACATAATTGGTTACATAAGAGGTTACATCGGTATATTTTTAATTGGCTGAGGTTTAGTCTTATCATTTTTGATAAGCTTGGACGTGACTCAGAAGGGGGCTACTGGGTTTGTCCTTGAGATACTGTAAGGCTGACTTAGACCCTCTGTGTTTGTTCTCAACCCTGAATGTAAGGGCCTTGTAGATAAGTGGTCCTTTGATGGGAAGACACCTGTTTGCCCTTCTCAGAGAACTAGAACCTAAATTCAGTTGTGAAAATGGGAGAGTTTAACCCCTTCACCTGAATTTGTAGCAGATCTGCCTAAAAGCTTCCTTCTCCTGGTGTCCATCCTTTCTCCCTCTCTCACACCTAGACTGTCAATAAACTTCTGTCAATACACTGGAGGCAGTTTAGGAGGAAGGAAAGGCTTATTCTGGGTTCCAGTTTGAGGACACCGTCCATCATGGTTGGGAAGGCATGGCGGCAGGAGTGTGAGGCAGCTGGTCACTTGTATCCACAGTCGGGAAGCAGGGAGAGATGAAAGGTAGCACTCACCTCGCTTTTCCCATTATGTTCATTCTATAGCTCCAGCCTATGGAATGATGCCTCCTATATTTAGTGTGGATGGTCCCACTTCAATTAATGCAATCCAGAAAGCTCCTCACAGACATGCCCAGAGATTTGTCTCCTGGGTAAGTCTAGATCCTTTCAAGTTGACAGTGACAATCAGTGTTAACCATCACAAGTCAACACCTGTCAATCTGACAGCCAAATATCACTTTTAAGTCACACTTTCCATCTCTTAGCCCCATAAGCTCATGGCTATCTCACTGTGCAAAATGTATTCAGTCCAACTTCAAAAGTTCCCATAGTCTTTAACAGTTCCAACACTGTTTAAGAACTTACAATCCAGGTATCTTCTGACACTCAAGGCAATGTCTTACCTGTGAGTACCTATATAATTAAAAAAACAAATGACAAACATCCAAGAGACAGTAACAGAGAATAAGCATTCCCATTCCAGTAGGGAATGATAAAGGCATAGCTTGGGCCAAAACCTAGCAAGGTGAACATCAAATCCTGCAGCTCTGTGCTGTCTAGCATTTGGAACTTATGGTGGACTCCTCTGGGCTCCAAGGGGTCAGGTAGCTGAAGTGATGCTGCTTGCAGCATCAGCAGCCTCTTTCTTGGCCTGGTTTCATCCTTACATGCAGGTGTCCACAGTGGACAGCCCGTGGCTCTAGCATCTTCAATATCATGATGACTCCCCTGTGATTCAGGCTTTAGCATCCCTGACAAACACAATGGCTTCATTGCAGGGACTCCAACCCTTTGTTAGAGATACGAACGGGGTCACAAAGCTACAGGCTACCACTCAAACTTAGGGGTCTCAGCAAGACAAACGACTTCCATACAGAAGGGTCCATGGCTGCAAAGAGCTGGAGAGTGATTGCACAAGGTCCTAGTGGCCTCTACTTTTTATCCCTAATGCAAGAGGGAACTTGGCAGCTCTGAACCTGAGGTCTACTCTCAAAATCTGTGCAATCTTGAGGACTGGCACAAAAGGAGAATGAGGAAGGAGTACAGGAAGGGGGTTATCACACATATTCCAGGAATTGTGGGATTGAGTTTGGATTTTACACACATGGATCTTTTAAGGATTGGGTTAAATTTGGCTGAACACACACAAATTTCATAACAAAGGAACCGAGTAGGTGTGAAGGAAAACAGACATACAGAAGTTAGATTCATTTGACAGAGATGACTAGGTTTATCCAAGTTTCCCCCACTCCTCCACTTTATTCCACATCCTTTCCTTCAAATCCAATTAAGGGGTGCTAGGCCTCTTTTTCCTGAGTGTCTTAAAGAAAAAGGCCATGTGGGTATATGTTGGAGGTTGTTGGATGGTAGCTATTTCTTTAAGCCGCTGGATTATGCCTCTAATGTAGGGTATTAAAAAAACAGCCTACTAGAGCAATAACTACACTTATTGTAATTAAGGATATTAGAGAAGAAGTAATTATTCTTTCCACTTACCAAACCACCATTCCATTAAGTTAGTGAAAGGACTGTGTCTTCCTGAATTTTCTGTTAGTTCATTAGAGCAAGCATTAAAACCTTGGAGAGACCTGGTAATGGTCCCAGCTGGAGCTGTGTTGATATAGGATGAAGGGCAACATTGTCCTCCCAGAATTACATAGACTATCTTTTTCAGCCAAAATCACATCTAACATATTTTTTTTTCTCCCAAATCATCTTGCTAGTGGGGCTCAATTGTTCAGCATCTTGGGTATGATTAGCAAATCTTCGTTGGTTGTACTAAATATAATTGATCGACAATTTGATTAGCAATCAGTCACCAGAACAAAGCTGACTTGAAATTGCCAGCGGTTTTTTTTTTTTGAGCTTTGAATTTGTGTGGGACTCCCCAGGGCACTCTTACAGCATCTCTTTGAGAAACTGGCCTTCATGGCCCCAGTTACATTGCCCGTTGGAACCGCTTGCTGTACCCACACAGAGAGGCTTGAGTAAAGTTACCTGCAGGCAGAAGGGGCTTTATGGCCCCTGGAGGCAAATGATGCTTCCTGTCTTTAACTGGAGGAAACACTGCTGACAAGGTCTGGCAGGAATCACTGCCCCAGGCCTCTTGGTTTAAAAGAGCGATGATGTGGGGGCTGGAGAGATGGCTCAGAGGTTAAGAGCACTGGCTGCTCTTCCAGAGGCCCTGAGTTCAATTCCCAGCACCCACATGGTGGCTCACAACCATCTGTAATGAGATCTGGTGCCCTCTTCTGACATGCAGGCAGAACACTGTATACATAATAAATAAATCTTTAAAAAAAAATAAATAAAAATAAAAAATAAAAAAAAAAGAGCGATGATGCAATACATACCAATGACGCAATGCACACCTTTTGGGTCAGAGGACCATGCGAATGGAAAGGGACTTATTTCAGCCTGTGGTCAGGTTGCTAACGGCAATGACCCACTGTGCTTTAGCTGTTTCTCCAGGTCGTTCTCTTATTCCAGGTAGCAATGTGAAGTCATGCTGGTCCATGAGCATATAAGCAGTGCTTTAAGTAAATCACTCAATGAGTCGATGAATCAGTCTCTATAACTGATCTCCTCTACCATATTCTAGTTCTGTTGACTATACAGAAATGCCAAAAGTTGACCACTTGAAGTACATCCTGGTAATAGTTGATCGCTTAACTCACTGAGTCCAGCGGATACCTTTTCTTGGGACTACTGTAAACAGCTAATAATGACTTAGAACATAATGTCCATTGACTCGGATAACTCAGATAACCATTCCACCTCGGACACATTTGAGGGCCTGCTCAAATGCTTGAAATAACTGAGGATTTTAGGCTTGGCTCTCATTCAAATAAAGGAGCGGCGTTCTTGCCATTTGTTTTTCTTACTTTTGGTAAAGGCGTACTCTACCAATGTCTAGGCACAAGCCCAAGAAAGCGGAGGGCAGGGACGTGCTAGTCTTGGTTTTCTTTTCCTGACAGGTCCTTTTGCCTCAATTATTTCCTACCCTGGCCTTCTGTGAGTTCATCCGAGGTTCAGCCCCTTTTCCCTTAGGGGCTTTTTAATACTCCAATAGTCCTTTTGAGGATCACCACACTCCTTGCCCTGCTTCTACAGTGGTTTCTGACTTAGCAATTTCCTTTTGCACTGCCATCCTGTGTTAGGTGCTACATAGCAACAGTCAGTAAAAATCACAGACTTGAGCCCGAAGGCTTCTGGGAAGTTGTATAAAGCCACCAAAGTATGTATGAAACTGTAAATCAGGACTCTATGTTTGCTTCATGTCAACAGTGTGTCTCATTTGCGCTCTCCTTCATCCTCCTGGATGGCCTGACTACCAAGGGATACTTCTTGGTGTTTTTACATTGGTCTGTGCAGAGTTAACCAGTCATGCTAGGTGCTACGTGGGCTCTTCACTGCATTGCCCAGAGATCTTTGGTCCTGGGTATCCTCACCAGCATGGGAGGCAACAAAGACTCAGCACCCAGGGGCCACCACAAAGAGGCTGTAGGATGTGTCTTCTTTGGAAGGGAGTCTGGGGGTTTCCTCGGGTGGGCTAAAATCCTGGAGCCCCACCCCCCCAAACTGTTAAGAATGAGATTGAGGTCACACACCAATAGACTGCAACTCAAATTTGGGTGTCATGGCAGAGCAAACTTTACTTCTGTACAGTAGTGTACATAGCTACAAAAACCTGAAGGCCAGGTGGTGGTGGTGGTGGTGGTGGTGGTGCACGCCTTTAATCCCAGCACTCGGGAGGCAGAGCCAGGTGGATCTCTGTGGATCTCAGCCTGGTCTACTGAGGGAGATCCAGAACAGGCACCAAAACTACACAGAGAAACTCTGTCTGGGGGGAAAAAACAAACAAACAAACAAACAAACAAAAAAACAGAACAAAACAAAATGGAAGAGTAAGCTAACATGGTCATTCTGGGCTCTGCCTTTCATCCCTAATACAAAGAGATCTTGGCTATCACTCCTTGGCTGAGGTCCAGCCTCACAATCTGTACTTGATTATTTATCCTGAGGAATGGTAGGAAAGGAAAACAAAGAAGGGATGCAGGAAGAGGAGACTTAAACCTTCTAAGTATTGTGGCAATGAGTTTGGATCTTAGACCTGTGGATCTTTCAGCAATTTGGTTAAATTCAGGCGAAAACATATGTATTTTTTTTTTAACAAAGTGAATGAGTGGACATCAAGGAAAACAGGCATACAAACGCTATCTGTATATGACAGAAAAGACCAGATTTCTCACATTTGATACATATTGCCTGGCTTGACCAGCTTCTAAGAATCTTGGTGCAAGCTCCTGCCACCCTCTCACTCTTGGGTATTTCATGTATCTAAAACGAGTATCTCACGGACGACGCTGCCAAGTTCTGCTGCCAACTCGAGATGTTTCGGCCTCCTTTGAACACAGTTGCATCCACCTCTGTGTGATGACCCTGGGGAGACACTTCCCGAAGTTAAGGTTTTTGAGCAAGGACCCACTTCAGCGGCATTCTCTATCCGGACTCTCCATTTTGCTTTATTTTTTTCCCTCCCTCCCCCCTCCCTCCCCCACTTCCTTCCTTCTTTTCTTTCTTTGTATGCATGTGTGTGTTCATATGTATGTGTGGGAGGGGGGCAGGGCATATGGAGGCCAGAGGTCAACCTCTGGTAGTGTGTGTGTGTGTGTGTGTGTGTGTGTGTGTGTGTGTGTGTGTTTGTAACTGAGATAGGTTATCTAACTAGTCTAGAATTGCCAAGTAGGCCACACTGGCTGACCATGATGCCCTAGTAATCCGCTTGCCTCTGTGGTCCAGTTCTGGGATTAAAAGTGCACATTACCACATGTGGCTTTTTAAAGTGGGTTCTGGGTAGTCTGGGGTCCTCATGCTTGGGAGACAAGCACTTCGCAGACTGAGTTGTATCCAAAGGCCTAGGTTCTCTCCTTTCAAGGGAACTTGCATTTTCATTAGTTGGAGCCTTTGATGGATGGCATCTTAGCCTCGGGGAACCTATCTTATTACCCTAGTGCAGAGCAACATGTTTCTCTCTCACAAGTACATCTGTTTCCTCCGCCTCCTTGCAACTTCAAAGTCACTCCTTTCCCAGACAAATGTAACACATTTTAGTATCTTTTGGCTCCACTATTGTTGCTACCTCTCACTGCAGACCCCAGTAAGAGAGATGAGCAGTTCCCATTATACAGCCTTAATGATATCATGTTTTGATATTTCCTCCACCAAATTATTCCAATACTCTTGTATTCAGCCTCACTCAACTTCTCTTTAAAATGATTATTATTAGCCAGACATAGCTACTATTCCCAGCACTCAGGAAATAGAGGCAAGTGGATCCCTGTGAATTTGAGGCATAGTGAGTTCCAGGACAGCCAGAGCTACATAGTAGGACTCTGTCCCCAAACTAAATAAATAATTATTAGTGTGTATGATGTGTGGTCAATGTGTGCTGTGGTACACATGTGGAGGTCAGAGAACAACTTTCCAGGAGTGGGTTCTCTTTTTCCATATTAAAAAATTATTATTTTTACTTTGTGTGTATGAGTATTTTTCCTGCATGTATGCAAGTGTACCATGTGTGTGCAGTGCTTGTGGAGGCCAGAAGGGAGTATCAGATTCTCCTGGAAGTCTAGTTAAAGATGGTTCAAAGTCATCATGTGGGTGCTGGGAACTGAACCCATGACCTGAGGGAAAACAATTAATGCTCTTAACCACTGAGCCCTCTACCAACCCCTCCCTTCTAACCATTTTAAAGACAGGGTCCTCTCTTTTTGTTTCTGCCATGCTACATTTGCTAGGTTCACTGGCCCATGAGTTTCCAGGTGATTCTCCCATCTCTGCTTCTCATCTCACTGGAGGAGCAGTCATTACAGACACGTGGCACCATCTCCATATTTAAATGGGTTCCAGAGATTGAACTCAGGTCATCAGGCTTGCACATCTCACCGGGTCTCACATAAGTTCTCAGGATACATTTCACTGGGCCCCACACAAGTTCTCAGGTTGGTGTGTGGAACTCTGCCCCCACCCCAGTTGTTGGTGTGTGGAATCATGCACCCATCCTAGCTGTTGGTGTAGGTAGAACTCTGCCCCTACAACAAAAAAACATAAACAGCATAATTACCCTCTTGAAAACTTGATACACAAATTCATCAGTATTAAGCCTTAACCTTTCCTTTATTGTTTATCCCCACTTTAAAATTTCTGTCTCTTTAAACTATCCAAGTCTCTTTGAAAGTCCAGAGTCTCTTCAATGATGGGTTCCTTCTGTAAAATAAAAGATGTTACATACTTCTTAGTCCAAGAGGGAAGAGCCAGGGCACAGATACAATCAAATCAAAACAAAGCCAGTATTCATCAGTGTAAATCAAATCCTGTAGCTCAATATCCCACATGTGGGATTTCCTCATGATCTTCTGGGATCCAAATGGCTTGGGTAGCTCCATCTTTCTGGCTTTGCCATTCACAGTACACCCAGCTTGAATCATAGGCTGAGACCAACTTCACCCATACCTGCTGATGTCCTTGGTAGTCATTCCTCAGTCCTGGTGTTTCCAATATGCTGTGATCTGCACTGCAACTGAGGCTTCATTTTTTTGAATGGCCTTTCCTCCTGGGCTCTCTTCAGAGATTACAACCCTGACACATGGTACCAAGTCTCAGTTTCTCCTTATGATCTCTTCGTTCCTCCAAAACCAGCATTCTTATGTATCACCAAATTTGGCTACCAGCTTAAGATGCAGCAATGGCCCCCTTGGAACACAACTTTATGTGCTGACCTTATGAAAATACTCCCCAGAAGATTTCATCTCAATGATGCTGAGCTCTTATTAATCTCAGTTGATTTTTCAGCCCCAGCTAACCAGAAGCCACAGATTTATAATTCCAATATATCACACCAATAGTCTTACCAGAGTAGTTGAGAGACTCTCAAACTTCCCTCTGAAATTTCACAAGCCAGGCCTCCACTGTGTGCACTCTTCTCAAAATTATCTTCAAGCTCCCACAAGAGCAGCTCATTAAGCTCTGAGCACCCAATGGCTTTTCCAGTCTAAAGTTTTTACCACTTCACAATCCTCCTGAAAAGAACATGGTTGGGTCTGCCACAGCAACAGTTCACACTCCAGTACCAATTTTTGCCTTGTGTTTCTATTGCTATGATAAATGCTGTGATGGAAAGTAACTTGGAAGTCTATTCACTACTTTTCTGTTGCTGTGATAAAACATCATGACCAAGGCAACTTAAAGAAAGAAGGGTTTACTCGGGACTTAATGTTTCCAGAGGGTCAAGGTCCATAATGATGGAGACAGCATAACTGCAGAAGGTAGACGTGGCTGGAAGCCAAACTCTGAGAGCTCACATCTCAAACTACAAACAGGAAACAGCGAGACCATATTGGAAATAGAGCATGGCTTTCGAAATCTTGAAGGTCACTCTCAATGATGTACTTCTTCCAGCCAAACCACACCTTTTAAACCTACCCAAACAGCGTCACTAAGTGGGACCAAGTATTAAAATACCAGAGAATATGAGGGACATCTCATTCAAACCAACACAAGGAGGAAAGGGCTTATTTGGCTTACATCATCAAGGGAAGTCAGGGCAGAAAGTCAAGGCAGGAACTTGAAGCATAGGGTGTGGAGCAATGCTGCCTCCTCGTGGCTCACTTAGCTTGCATTTTTTTTTTTTTAATACAACCGGAGACCACCTTCTCAATGATAGCCCCACCCACAGTGGGCTGGGCCCTCCCACATCAATCATTCATCAAGAAAACGTCCTCACAGATTTGTCCAAAGGTCAGTATGTTGGAGGGGTTTCCTCAATTGGGGCACCCTCTTCTCAGAGGACTCTAGCTTGTGTCAAGTTGATAAAAGATAACCCACGGAGCACCTTTGCCAAAAATCGGGTGGCTGGGAGCTGGAGAGATGGCTCAGTGGTTAAGAGCACTTCCTGCTCTTTCAGTGGACTGGAGTTCAGTTCCCAGGACTTGTCTTGGGCATCTCATAACTTGTAACCAGTTCCAGAGACTCTCATATCTTATTCTGGCTTCTGTGGGCATTACACCACACACACACACACACACACACACACACACACACACACACACACACACAAATAGTTTTTCTGAAAAAAAAATTAGGTAGCTGCAGTTGTATCAACTTGACTCTTG
Source organism: Peromyscus attwateri (assembly GCA_902168425.1). Classification (NCBI taxonomy): domain Eukaryota; kingdom Metazoa; phylum Chordata; class Mammalia; order Rodentia; family Cricetidae; genus Peromyscus; species Peromyscus attwateri. The sequence continues at coordinate 30,188 of CABHPP010139321.1, read as the reverse complement.
GTCCTCTATTTGACTGATCTACATATCTTTTTGTGTCACTGTCATACTGTCTGTTACTATGGCTTTTTAGTATAGATTGAAATCGGGTATGGTAATGCATCTGGTATAGTTCTTTTTGCTAAAGGTCGCTTTGGTTATTTGGGATTTTGTTGTTGTTTTGTGATTCTGTATATTCTATTTCTGTGAAGAGTGGTGCTGGAGTTTTATTGGAATTGCATTGTGTCTGTAGGTGGCTTTTGGTAAGATGGCCATTTTCACAATGGAAGAATTTTCCGTTCTTCCAATTCATGAGCATGTGAGGTCTTCCTGTCTTCTAGAGTTTTCTTCAATTTCTTTATTCAGCATTGTAAAGTTTTCATTTTAGAGATCTTTCTTTTCTCAGTTTGGTTATTCCAAGACATTTTTTGAGATTTTTGTGAATGAGATATTTTACCCTAGTCTCTTTCTCTGTGTGTTTGTCCTTGATATATAAGAAGGCTACCGCCAGGTGGTGGTGGTGGTGGTGGTGGTGGTGGTGGCGGCGGCGGCGGCGGCGGCGGCGGCGGCGGCGGCGGCGGCGCACGCCTCTAATCCCAGCACTCGGGAGGCAGAGGCAGGCAGATCTCTGTGAGTTCGAGACCAGTCTGTTCTACAGACCTAGTCCAGGACAGACTCCAAAGCTACAGAAAAACCCTGTCTTGAAAAACCAAAAAAAAAAAAAAAAAAAAAAAAAGGCTACCAATTTTAATATGTTAAGTTAGCATTCCGCCACTTTGCTTAAAGTATTTATGGTTGGGAGTGGAGGAAATCCTGAGTGAATGAAGTCCTGAGTGAATGTTGAATGTGTGTTGTTCACATGAGCTAGCCATGTTAAGAAATCCAGATCCTCACTCCCATGGAGGAATGGAAAAGCCTCCCTGACGTATGGTAAGGCTCAGAAGCATGGCAAAACTATCCTCTAATCCACGTGTGGGTGTTGACAATGTGTGCAGAAAATATCCACTAGAGTTTCCTCCCCCTGGATGTTCATAGTGTGAAGACTGATGCCCTTCAGAGACTGCTCCTTCTAAGACTTGCTAAACCTCTTTGATCAAGGTGTACAATATGCATCCTGCTCCTTTTTTATCTGTATGTAATAACCCTACCTCCTTATTCAGCTATATGCAATATCCCATCTTTATGTTCAATTCTATATAATTGTAGTTTGAATGTAATTGTTCCCCATAAGCTCAAAAGGAGTGGCACTTTTGGGAGGTGTTGCCTTGTTGAAGTAGGTGTGGCCTTGTTGAAGGAAGTGTGTCACTGTGGGGGCAGGCTTTGAGCTCTTATTTGCTTAAGCTTCACTCAGTGTCACAGTCCATTTCCTGTTTCCTTCTGATCAAGAAGTAGCCAGCACCAGGTCTGCCTGCACGATGCCATGCTCCCTGTCATGATGATAACAGACTGTAAGCAAGCCACTCTAATTAAATGTTGTCCTTATAAGAGTTGCCATGGTCCTGGTGTCTCTTCCCAGCAATAGAAACTCTAACTAACTAAGACAATAATAAACATGTTGAGCTTCTGAGGTACTGCAGTTTCTCCAGCCAGCCTTGAGGGAAAGGATATAATAAAGATAGCCCTTGTAGGGCCAAGTGCTCAAAAGACTCTCCTTCTCTGCACAAGGTCCAGTTGTGGGCCTGTGGAGTTTTTTTTTTTTTTTCTTTTATTTGGCTGGCCTCGAACTCGTGATCCTCCTGCCTCCACCTCCTTCAGCAAATCCTACCGGCATGTGCCACCACAACTGGCTGGGCCTGTGTTTTAATTATCTGCAAGAAGAAGCGTCTCTGATGGGGGATGAACAATGCCCCAATCTGTGGATATAGCAATATGTCATTAGAAGCTGTTTTATTGCTACATTTAGTAGAATAATACTAGTAAGTTTCCCCCTAGGGCTTATTACCTATCTAGTCTCATGTTCTTGGCCTTATCAACAGTGTCAGATATGGACATGTCTCATGGAGTGGGTCTTAACTTCAATTTTTAAAAAGTGTTTGGTTACTCCCATTAACACTTGTACCACTATTGCACAGATGGATATATCTTGTAGGCAGGGTTTATAGCTCTGTGATATTGATAATTACTTTTCTCCTCTGGTAGCATGTATAGTACATTCCAACACTATAAATACTATTCAATAGGGGTGAATCTTCTAGTTGAGTGCCAGCTTGATTTCTCCATGTTTGATGACACAAGTTAGTGGTGTCTTCAGCAGTAGGGCCTTACGACCAGGTTGTGGAGGATAACCAATAGCCTTGGCAATAGCCTGTGATGTTTGGTTGGTCCATGGGACACCTTTGGTGAACAACTCAACAATTTGTCACCCATTCCTGGTACTGGTGGTTTTATTTGGTGGCATATGATGTCTAACTGGGGAATTTTCTTCTCCATTGTGTGGTAATTCCATTTAAGTTCCTCTTATATGTATGTATATTTCGGAAGCTTTGATAGTAGAAGGTCTTGATATGCATTTTCAAAAGGCCTTTAGTGTTAGTTATCCTTCCACACATCCCCACCTCTATCCTGCCTTCCAGTGTCCCTCTCCATTTAATCTTCTTGTTTTAGTTTATGCTTTGTCCATTTATAATACTACGTTCTAGCTCCACTTCATTGGAAGAGCCCCTCTTCCTCTTCCCTGGTGCCTCACTAGCTACCTAACCTCTGTGAATATTCTGAATGAAGCATACATCTCTAAAGCTTAAGGGCTGATGTGTACAGATAAGAGCAAATGTGTCATGTTTTTCTTTGTTTCTGGGTTACCTCAATCAGGATGAATGATTCTAGATCCATACATTTACCTACAAATTTCATAATTTAACTTTTCTTAGCAGATAAATAATAGTCCACTGTGTAAAGGTACCACATTTTCTTTAACCATTCATCAGTTAATGGACATCTTGGCTAGTTCCAATTTCTGGCTATTATAAATATAGCAGCACTGAATACAGATGAGTGAGTACTATGTAGTAAGATGTGGAGTCCTTTGGGTATATTACCAAGAGTAGTATAGCTGGCTCTAGTGGTAGGTCTATTTTCTGCTTTTAAAAGTAGCCCCACACTGATTTCCTTAATGGCTATACCATTTACACTCCCATCAGCAATGAATGAATGTTCCCCTTTCCCCACAGCCTCACCAGCATCTGTTGTGATTTATTTTCTTAATATTGGAAATACTAATTTGGGTATTAAGATGAACTCTGAAAGTAATGGTAATGTTCATTTGAGTTTTCCTGGTGGCTAAGGGTGTTGGACATTTCTTTTTTTGAAAACTCTTTATTCAGTTGTATGCTTGATTTTTAAATTGGATTATTAGTTTTCTTGATATTATGTTCTTTTAGTTCTGTGTTCATGTGTTTTGACTTCTAAGAAAGAAAGAAAGAAAGAAAGAAAGAAAGAAAGAACGAAAGAAAGAAAGCCAGGTGTCCATAGGTGTGTGGAGTTATGTGGGGTCTTCAACTCTATTCCACTGATCAATATGGCTGATTTTATGCCAATACCATGCTGCTTTTATTGCTATAGTTGTGGTGGTTTGAATGAGAATGACCCCCATAAACTGATACATACGAATGTTTAGTCACCTGTTAGTGGAACCGTTTGGGAAGGATTAAAAGATGTTCCCTTTTTGGAGATGTATCACTGGAAGTGGGTTCTCTCTCTCCCTCCCTCCCTCCCTCCCTCCCTTTCTCTCTCTCTCTCTTTCTCTCTCTCCCTCTCTCCCTCTCTCCCTCTCTCTCTGCCTGCTGCCTGTACATCAGGATGTAAAACTCTCAGCTACTGCTCCAGTGCTATGCCTATCTTCTTCCTACCATGATGATCATGGACTAACCCTTTAAAATTGTAAGCAAGCCCCCAATTAAAAGCTTTCTTTTATATGAGTTGTCTTGGTTATGGTGTTTCCTCACAGCAATAGAACAGTGACTAAGACAATATCTCTGTAGGAAAAATTGAAATCTATGTTGGTAACACCTCCAGCTCTCCAGCTGTTATTTTATTAATCAGGATGGGGTTATCTGTCCTGTAAGGTTTTTATTTGGTTAGTTTTTGTTCATTTGTGTGTGTCTGTGTGTGTGTGTGTGTGTGTGTCCATATAGAGTTTAAGATTATTTCAATTTCTATAGATAATTGTGTTGAAATTTTTATGGGGATTACATTGAATAGAAGAATGTTTTCAGTGGGATGGCCATTTTACAATACTAATCCTACTGATCCATGGGTATGGGATATCTGTTTGTCTTCTGGTGTCTTCTTCAGTTTATCTCTCCAGTGTCCTATGTGTCTTATAATATAAATCTTTCTCTTACTTATTAGATTTATTCCCAAAAACTTTTTGAGGCAATTGTGAAAAGTATTGTCTCCCTAGTTTCTTTATCAGTCTGTTTGTCATTTGTATATAGGAAGGCTATCTCCTTTTGTGTGTTAATTTTTATCTTGCTTCTTTGCTGAAAGTATTTATCATTTGTAGAAGTTTCCTAGTGGAGTCCTCTGGGTCTTTTATATATAAAACCATATTGTCTGCAAACAAGGATTCTTTCACTTCTTCCTTTCCTATTTGTATCCCCTTGGTATCCTTAGTTGTCTTCTTGCTCTATCTTTGATACTGTATTTGACAGGTATGGCAATAATGGACATACTGTCTTGTTTTGATCTCATGGGAATGTTTTGAGTTTCTCTCTGTTTGGGTTGATGGTGGCTGTGGGCTTCCTGTAATTGTCTTTATTTTGTTGATATATGGCCCTTGTTTCCCTGGTCTCTGCAGGAATTTTATCATGAGGGATGCTGGATTTTTGTCAAAGGCTTTTTCTGTACCTAATGAGATGATCGTGTCTTTTAATCTGCTTATGTGGTGGGTTATGCTTATTAATTTATGCTTACTGAATCATTCCTGCACTTCTGGGATGAAGCCAACTTAATCGTGGTGGATAATCTTTTTGATGTGTTCTTGAATTAGGTTTGCAAGTATTTTACTGTTATTTTTGCATGTGTATTGATAAGATATATTGGTCTAAAAATTTTTATTTTTTTGTTGTTGTTGAGTCTTCTTATGGTTTTGGTATCAGCAAAATGGTGCTTTCATAAAAAGAATTTGGAAATGTTCCTTCAGCTTCTATTTTGCAGAATAATTTGAAGAGTATTGATGTTGATTTTTCTTTGACGATCTGGCAGAATTTGACTCTGAAACCATCTGACCCTAGACTGTTTTTTGGTTATAGATTCTTAATTACTGCTTCTATTTCACTAGGAGTTATGAGTCTGTTTAACTTGTTGTCAATTGTTGTTGTTGTTGACTCAGATTTGTTTGGTTGTATATGGATCAGAATATCTATCCATTTATTTAGGTTTTCCAGTTTGCTGGAATACAGATTTTTAAATATATGCTTATGATTCTCTGAATTTCCTAATGTCTCCCTTTTCATCTTTATGTTATTAATTTGGATCCCCTTTCTCTTTGTTAATTTGGCTAAAGGCTTGTCAATCTTATTGATTTTTTTCCCCAAAAAGCTACTCTTTATTTCACTGTTTCTTCACATATTTCTACATTTCTATTTCATTAGTTCAGACCCATGTTTGATTTTTTTCTGTCTGTTCTTTTCAGGTGTTGTTTCTTTTTCTAAAGATTTTGAATGTATCATAGTGTTATCAATATGAGATTTCTTCAGGTTTTTGTTGTTGTTGTTGTTTTTTTTTTTTTTTTTTATTCCAAGACAGGGTTTCTCTGTGTAGCTTTGCGCCTTTCCTGGAGCTCACTTGGTAGCCCAGGCTGGCCTCGAACTCACAGAGATCCACCTAGCTCTGCCTCCCGAGTGCTGGGATTAAAGGCGTGCACCACCAACGCCCGGCTAAACGTAATTTTTCTTTTCTTTTTTTTTTGGTTTTTCGAGACAGGGTTTCTCTGTGTAGCTTTGTGCCTTTCCTGGAACTCATTCTGTAGCTCAGGCTGGCCTTGAACTCACAGAGATCCACCTGCCTCTTCCTTCCGAGTGATGGGACTAAAGGCATGTGCCACCACCACCTGGCGATTTCTTTGGTTTTTACGTGGGCACTTCATGCTGTGAAATTTCCTTCTTGAACTGCCTTCATTGGGTCTCACAGGTTTGGGTGTGTTGTGTTTCCATGTCAAATCAATTCTAAAAGGTTTTTAATTTCCTTTGTGATTTCTGTCTTGACTCAGTTCTCATTCAGTAAAGGGTTGTTTAGTTTCCATGAATTTGTGTGCTTTCTACTGTGTCTATTGTTGCTGATATCCAACTTTAAGCCATGGCGGTCAGGTAGGATGCAGAATCTTATTTCAATTTTCCTATATTTTTAAATAATTGGTTTCTATCAAAAATATTGCAAATTTTGGAGAAAGTTCCATTGGCTACTAAGAAGAAAGAGTATCCTTTAGAGTTTGGATGGAATTTTTTGTAAGTGTCTGTTAGGTCCATTTGACTTATAATGTTATTTAGCTACAGAGTTTCTCAGTTTAGTTTTTATCTGGACAACCTGTCTACTGGCAAGAGTGGAATACCAAAGTCACCAACCATCATTGTGTAAAAGATAAATACAATTTTAGATGTTTTAGTGTTTCCCTTATAGAACTGGATGCTTTTGTATTTGCTACATAAATTTTAGACTTGTAATGACCTCTTGGGTTTTTTTCCCTTTAATGACTATGTAGTGTACTTTTCTATCTCTTCTGATTAGTTTTGGTCTGAAGTCTATTGTGTCTGCTTATTTCTTGGTTCTGTTTGCTTGAAGTACCTATTTCATCGTTTTACCCAAACATGGTCCTTGATTATGTGGCATATTTCTTGAGGCAGCCGAAAGATAGGCTCTGCTTTCTAATTGAATTTGTTAGTCTGTGTCTTTTTATTGGGGGATTGAGACTGTTAATGTTGAGAGCTATTTTTTTTTAACATATGAAGCTATTTAATTATGTTGTTAGCAGTTTAGAAAACCAGTTGATGGGGATACATCCCATTTGTCAGAGAGAATTGAGATCACAGGCAGCCCTGAAGCTGAGGAACAGCTTTGATCTTTGGTAAAATCTCCCAAGTCCACAGTTTTCTGCGCCACCTTGTGCTGCTCTGTAATCTAATATTTCTCCTCCGTGTGGAAGGTCTCACCCTCCTGGTTCCTGGGCTCGCACGGTGCTTCTTGAAATAAGCACCAGTCAAGTGTTGGGGGGGGGGGGGGGTTACCTTGGTGACATCAACTTTTTTTTTTTTTTTAGAGATGACAATAACAAACTTCTGGTGTGTTCTGCACAGAGGAACTCTGTCGAGGACAAGAGGTCCAGTCACAGGTAGCAAACCACTGCACAACTGCTTCGGGAAAATCATTCTCTTACCCCTACGCCTCACCCCCCACCCCCACCCCCTGTTTGGATGATCAGCATGGTCCCAGGAGTGACGCCGGCGTGCAGCCTTCTCATATGCTGACTGAGGGGCTTTTTTGCGGTGACTCAGCAGCTTCCAGGGCACGTCATTGGTAGGATAATATCGTGAAGCCTAACCATCCGGGTACCACCATTCTTGTCACCTCCAACAAACTGTGTTTTGTGACAGTAGCAAGGACCTTCTCCTTTTTAATTCTTCTTTTCAACCTTGGATTTTGCAGCTGAGTGTTTTCCTTTTGTACACGGTCTTTCTGGAATGCATAGCAGATTGGGATATCTGCCAGTTCCTCTAGCCAGGACAGGGTTTCGGCTGCAATGAGGCTTCCCCTTCTTGGACTATTTAACCTCAGGGTTGTAGCACAAATCTTAAAGGGTCTTATTAATAAAAACAAACCTGGAGCAAGGTATTGGGGTGAATGCTGGAAGATCAGAGAAGCAGAACCAGCCACAGCTTCCTCACCTCGCCAATTCCTCAGCTGATCCTGTTTCCTCAGATTGGAAGCCTCAGACCTCACAAGAATGGATCTCAGATGAACTGCTGCTAAAAGCCTAAAAGCTTAACCAGGCTTTAGTTCCTCGTCCTGTCCTCACACCTTAAATACCTTTCTGCTTTCTGCCATCACTCCCTGGGATTAAAAGCGTGAGTCACCATGCCTGGCTGTTTCCACTGTGGCTTTAAACTTACAGAGATCCATATGGATCTCTGCCTCCCAAGAGATAGGATTAAAGACAGGTGTGCCACCATTTTCTGGCCTCGTCTATGTCTATCTAGTGGCTGTTCTGTTCTCTGACCCCAGATAAGTTTATTAGGGTGCACAGTATTTTGGGGAACACAATATCACCACACAGAGTCACCGTTTTTTGGCTCACCAGCAGCAGCATCACCGCCAACCTTCTTGGCTGCAGGTTTCTTCTCTTTTGTGTCAGGCTTCTTACTTTTCACCAGCTATCTTGCAAGATGGGAAAGAGAACTAAGGTCTGGACTTCTGGTTTATACTCAATCGCTGAGAGCCATTATATTAAACAGTATTTGTTAATTCCTGTTATTTTGTTGTTGCTTGAACCTTTTGGGGTTAACTATTCTGGGATTGTTTCTTTTGTCCCCTTGGATGTAGTTAACCTTTTTAGACAGACGTTTTCCTTCTAGTGTCTTCTGTAGAGTGGATTTGTGGGTAGAAGTTGTTTAAATTTGTTCTCATAATTTTTTTCCTTTGTCTTTTGATTGTGATATAAAGTTTTCCTGGCTACAGTAGTCTTGGATGGCATCTGTGGCCTTTCAGAGCTTGTAGAACATCTGTCCTGGTACTTCTGGCTTTCAAAGTCTCCACTGGCAGGCGCTATTCTATGGCGGTCTGCCTTTATATATGACTTGGTCTTATTCCCTTTGTGATGGCTATTATAGGTTGTCAGCTTGACTATGTCTGGAATGAACTGAAGGACACACCTGTGAGAGATTTTGTTGCTTGGTTTGAAGTAGGTGGATCCACTTCTAGTCTGGATATCTGAGGTAGGAAGACATATTTTTGTTCTAGATCTTAAGGTGGGAAGACATACTCCCTTAATTCAGATCTTGAGTCAGGAAGTGAAGGGACCCACTGGCGTACTGTGGGGTGCTCCCCTCTGGACCCTAATTAGGTACAGACCACACCCAAACACCAATTTCCAAGCACAAACCAAACACAAAGAGATCCTTTATTAAGCAAAGCAGAGAGGCAAGGTGGCTGAATCTAGCTTTGTAAGTGTTAATTTCAAGAAGGAAAAAGGGAGGTCTGTGTTAGAATGAGCTAGGAAATGTTTCTGATTGGATATTTAATTAGTCAAATAATGAATTTTGATCGCTGGACTTTGATGTCTTGATAGTTGGACCTTGGTGATCAGTCTTTGGAATGAGTCAGACTTAACAAAGTGGCCAAATAAGGGACTAGACCTTGGTGGCTAGCTTTAGAAATGTAATCTGACTGTTTAGCAAGGGAGAGGTAATGGGAAAAGGCAAAACCCACCAGTGCCATGTTTGCTATGCTCAGGCCTGTGTTTGCCATGCTCAGGCCTGCTAGAGCCCTTCAGGAAGACAAACACCTTTAATTCAGATCTTGAGATAGGAAGACACCTTTAATCTGGACCATACCTTCTGCTGGAAGCCTATATAAGGCCATAGAAGAAGAAGAAGAAGAAGAAGAAGAAGAAGAAGAAGAAGAAGAAGAAAGCTTTTATTCTTTGCCTGCTTGCCCTTGCCTTCTTAGTATATCCAATCCTTCACTGGCATTGGAGCATGCTTTTTTGGAATTCCAGCATGTACCGAAGACCAGCTGAGATATTCAGTCTTATGGACTGAGCAACTATTGGATTCTTGGACTTTCTGTTCACAGCCAGCCATTGTTGGATTAGCTGGACTGCAGGTTTTACTATCCTTCCTTTGTTCTATATTTTAAGTATTATGTGTATTTGTAATTAATTATTATTATATTTTAATTATTATATGTCACAGGAATTTCTCTTCTGGTCCTGTCTATTTGATGTTTTGTATGCCTCTTGCACCTTGATAGGCATCTTTCTTTAGATTTGGGAAGTTTTCTTCTTTGATTTTACTTAAAAAAGTTTTCTGTGCCATTGATCTGGGTTTCTTCTCCTTCCTCTATACCTATTATTTGTAGGTTTGTCTTTCCATAGTGTTCTAGTTTTTTTCCCATTTTCATTTCCAGATGTTTTATGCCAGAGTTGTTTATTTGTTTGTTTGTTTGTTTTAGATTTAACATTTACTTTGACTGAGATGTCCGTTTCTTCTATCTTGAAGACCTTATCATTCAATTTTTTGTGTGAGGCTTTCCTCTGAGCTTCTTGTTTGATTTTTCTGAGGTTCTCATTCTGAGCTTTATTTTAGTTTGGCTTTTCTTTGGTGATTCTGTTTCTTTGTTAAATTCTATTTTTATATCTTGAATTGTTTTAAACATTTCCTTCAACTGTTCGTGTTTTCATGGTCTTCCTATCCTCTTTAAAGTCCTTGAACATATTCATAATTGTCATTTTGAAGTCTTTGTCTTGTTCTTCAGAGAAATTATTTTTCTGAGGAATGTTATAGTAGGTGTGCTGGTTTCTGGAGGAGGCATGAAGTCATGGTTGTTCGTGTTTGTGTTTTTGAGCTGGGATCTAGGAATCTGGAGTGATATCATTTGCAGTATTTCTTGGTGTGAATAACTGGTCTCGTCTTCGTTGGGTAGGTGTTCAGTTCTTTGGCTGTTGTTGTCCCAGTCTGACAGGTTATAGACTACCAGGACGATGCTTGTTTCTCAGTCTTACAGTTACTCTGAGTTTCTGGCTTCAGATCAAGTTATGGGGGCTGGAGAAATGGCTCAGCTGTTACGAATCCTGGCTTCTCTTCCAGAGGACTCAGGATTGATTTTCAGCACCTACATGTAGCTCACAAACATCTATAGCTCTGGTTCCAGGGGATAAAATGCCTTCTTCTGGCCTCTATATATGCCCAGACACACATACAAGGAGAACACAAATACACATAAATAAAAATAAATTTTTTTTTTGGTTTTTTTTTCGAGACAGGGTTTCTCTGTGTAACTTTGCGCCTTTCCTGGAACTCACTTGGTAGCCCAGGCTGGCCTCGAACTCACAGAGATCCGCCTGCCTCTGCCTCCCGAGTGCTGGGATTAAAGGCATGCGCCACCACTGCCTGGCTAAAAAAATAAATATTTTTAAAAGTGTGTTAAACTGAGGTTTATATCAGTTGACAATGATTTTTTAAAGTAAGAAAAGAAATAAAATAAAATAAGTGTTTTAAATGTTTACTAGAAACAATATGCTGTGCTATTCAAAAACAACCTCAAACATTTTGTTCACCTTTTCTTTTTTATTTTTCCTTTATGTTCAGTTTAATCTTGTATTTTCTTGGCGTAGCTCCTGAGTATGCAACATCTACTGCTCATGTTGAAAATAAGAGGGGTAGCGCCTAGAAAAAAATGTAAGATGATTGAAAACCACAAAGGTGAGAACACCAGTGCTGGTTATTTCTTGCCAGTCAAGCATGTCCCATTGAGTCCTAGCTACAATCATAAAGAACAAGAATGCAGTTATGTAATCGGTTTAGGGATCCACTCCACTGAAGCAAATGAGACTACCCAAAGTCCATAAGGACCTATAGCAAATACAGAGGAATCTGTGGTGTTTATACACAGATGTAACTGTGATGTTTATATACAGTCCACTGAAGCAAATGAGACTACCCAAAGTCCATAAGGACCCATAGCAACTACAGAGGAATCTGTGGTGTTTATACACAGATGTAACTGTGATGTTTATACACAGTTAGGACTGCCCAACCAGGCATTTCTCGGAATGTGGCCCCATCTTCAGCTGATACCTAACACATCTGCCTCCTGTGTCTCATTTTCCTAGTAACTACTGTGAAAGACCCCCAGCCTCCCCGCCTAGCCTAGCTTAGCTTAGCTGTTTTTTTGAATAAAGCCTGAGAGGTACTGAGGAGTTCAGTTAACGGTCATGGAGTAAACAGAACATTTGTGGTTAGCCACCTGGCCCCAGAGCGAGGAACTAAAAGGTCAGAAAAACACCCTGTACCCTAGACAAAAGCCAAGCCAGCAGGCGTGGCGAGCTGTCCTGGGTTTGAACCTGGCCTCATTTGAATCATCCAATCAGAGCCCTGTAACCCTGCATCTCGCTTCTGTAACCACGCCTCCAGCTGCTCGACCCTATAAGAACCCCCTGCTTCAGCCCGTGGGCGCGCCAGTCACTTGAGTTTCTTGAGAGACTGTGTCGCCCCGGGTACCCGTGTTCCTGAATAAAGCCTCTTGCTGTTTGCATCTGACTCGTGGTCTCGGTGTGATCCTTGGGCGAGGGTCTCTCCTGAGGGAGGACTGCCTTCGGGGGTCTTTCAACTGTAGTACTATACAGGTCTAAGTAGCGCATAGTTCATAGATTTGTCAATTTGAGATATTAAATACTACACACTGATGCCGAATCTGAACTTTTTTTTCATATTTTCTGTATTTCATACTCATATATTCTAAACAAATAGCTGTTTGATTTCCAGTCATCAGCCACCATCCCTAGGTATGGAAACAGACAAAATACTTAACTTTACGTGATCTAGTTTTTTGGCCTTTCAAATGGGAAAGGTCTTGGCACTTTGAAGGACTGTGGTGAGGACTAAGATAGGTAACTGTTCAGAATTACTTGTGGAATGTAATACCACTGTTGCTGTTTTCCTTCAAGTGGTTACATTTGTAAATGAGCACATTCTTAAGCATCCCATTGGGTTAGATAGTATACAATGACTTCCTGTGCTGCAAGCTACCTTTGCATTTTCCTTCTCCTTTCCTCCCAATCCTTCACCTCCTAACTTATGAAAAATAAATAATTTAATTAAGTGAACTCATTACATTAAAATTACTTAATCCGTTGTGTAAGGAAATTAAATTTAGGCATTTTGTGTAGAATGATTTTTTAAAATTTTATACAAAAGGCACTGGAGAGATGGCTCAGCCATTAAAGGCTAGGCTCATAACCAAAAACAAAATTTTATACAATAGAGTATATAATATGACATGCTACTATTGTTGTGTTTTAAAAACGGCATGCAGCGGCCTTGGCAGGTTGGACCAAGGAGCATGACGGGAAGTCACTCACACCATGGGAGAGCGCTCATGTGAAAAGTTTTATTATTAAAGGGGGAAGGGGGAAGGGAAGAGAAGGAAAAAAGGGAGGGAGGGAGGGAGAGAGAGAGAGAGAGAGAGAGAGAGAGAGAGAGAGAGAAGAGGGAGAGAGAAGAGGGAGGGATTTTTTCTTACCTGTCAAAGGCTGAAATCCCTAGACTGAGCCTCTGTATACTGCCTTCCCATTCATGCTTTCCTTCTCTACCGTACACCTTCTCTGTCTGTATACTGCTTTCCCATTCATGCTTTCCTTCTCTATCGTATACCTTCTTTGTCTCTATATCACCTTCCCTTTCATACTTTTCTTCTTTGATCTAGGAGACTCCTTGCAGTATTTAAACTTGTCCTTTGGTAATTTCATGCATGAATCCAATGTATTTAGATTGTATCTCTCACTCACTCCTCCCTCTAACTCTTCCCAGATGCCCCCAACTTTGTGCTTTCTTCTTCATCTTTGTTTTCTTTTTTATAACTCACAAGTCCAATTAGTACTGCCTGTGTGCCCATGGATGTGAGTCCATCCCCTGGAGTGTGGGCAACCTGCCATGGGCCCCACTACAGAACCTTTTAGTACTGCTAATGGATTTTCTCTAACCATTGTTTGTGTGTGTGTGTGTGTGTGTGTGTGTTCAGATGTCTGTTGCATTTCCCATGGTTTACTTTGCATAGTTACTAGTAGAATATCTAACATAGATAGAACATTGTGTTGAACTCTTCAGAAAATATCATTTTATCCTTGTTACAGGTTCTTTTCTATTTCTCAAATTGGCTTTATTTCCACTTTTTTTTGTTTTGCTCATCTTGGTCTTTTCCACTCAAATTATTAATTTTCTTCAAAATCTTTGGTATATGTGTGCACCAATTTATACTTACAAAAATAAAAGAGAGGTTATTCAGAGTAGGTGTCTGCACTCTTTGTTATTTTTTTCAAGTAGTCTTTCCCTACCCCGGAACCAGCAGTACTGTGCATACAAATTAGTAAGGAGCATTGACTGGCTAACCTTCTGCAAGCTTTTCTGGCAAAGAGCAAGATGACAATTTGGAGAACCACAGAAACCTTTGCTCTGGGTGTAACTGTTGCAGTAGAAACCTTAGGCCCATTAGAAAGTCTTTAGAAATAGTTCTTCTATTTCTTTAGAAATAGCCTCCATTCTAAGAATGGAGATATTGCAAAGCTACTTTTTTTCTTCTTATTTCATATATGTAAGACTCATGATCTTGGGACCCAGACCCTCACCACGCCAAGGACCTGGAGGAAAATTATATGGGGCAGAATGCCAGCCAGAAGCCAAACTCCTCCTCCTTCTGCACCTCCTCCTAAGGCTCTCATCCTTCTCTCAGTCTCCCCCTTTCTTCCAGTTTGGTTTGTTACATACTTTTAAGAGCAAAGACTAGATGATAAAACATTGAGGAATTACTAGACCACACTTATATGAAAAGGGCCTAGAGAATTGCTCTAATATGAGTACTGCTTTTGGCTAATGACATGTTCCCATTGGTCAAGAGCATTGCTGATTTTGACATATTTATGAACTACAGAGGAGATACACCAGTTCATATCTTAAACAAGGGTTGTCAATATTTCCTGCAATAAACTAAAGATGACTTGGAAATGAAATGACCTAAGTAGAATTATAACCCTGCTGACTCTTGGACTATCCAGAGAAACCTAAAACTTGAACTTGGTTTTCTGTGGTCCAAGACTTTTAACAGCCTCAAACACCAATGTGGATCCTTTCTGGAGGAAAATACAGATGGCCTATGACTTACAATTTTCCAGTTTGATGAGGATGTTAATGTGACACATATTCAGAGGAAACATCACTCTGAATTCTTATCTTTTCCTGTGCTAACGATCCATACTATGATACTCTTTCAAGGTGCTGGGTAGTGTCACGAACTGCAGCCAGCCATGAGCTCATGAGGGTAAACAACAGATGTTCCACAGTGTGCTGGGTAGCCAAATAATTTATGTGGTAGTCAGTATAACTTGCTATGATAAATGTGTGTGAGAGAGAAACTTAAAGCAATAAAAATGCTGGCTATGCTGATGGTGCATGATTATATTCCTAGTACTGGGGAGGCTGAGCCAGGAGGATCACAAGCTTAGGGCCAGCTTTGGCTATATAGTAAAACTCTATCTCAAATAAATAAATAAATGGAGGGAATGCTTATTAGGGTTTACCACTTTAGGGGTTACAGGCCACAGTTGGCTGGCTCCAGTGTTTCTGGGCCTATTGTGAGGCAGAAGATCACGGAGGAAGGATGTGGTGGAACATAGATACTCACCTTAGGGCAATAAGGAAACAGAGACAACCAAAGAGGGGCCCCAGACAGTATATATCTCCCACCAATACATTCCTAATGGTCTAGTTCTTTCAACCTCAGATGCATTTACCTAGTGACGATGTCAAAGTCCTCGTGATACAATCAACTCTTAATGGTTGAATCCACTAGCTAGAAACTAATCCTTCCTTCAGTTCAACAAAGAAGCCCTTGTGTTTGGAGGGTAACTTTATAGCCAAACCATTACCAGTATTTGATAAGTTACATACATTTTGACTTGTCATGCTTTCAATTATGGTAGTTTTTTTTGAGGGGGAGACATAATTCCATTATAAATTGAGGAGCTGCTCTTTCTTCAAAGCCTTTCATTTTAAAACACAATGGCTAGTAAACAGATAGTCACTTACTCCCACAAATTAGTTTCCATGAGCAAAAAGCAGACTCTTGAAGACATTAGATAGTGAATTACCAAATGCAGGTTTAAAAACACCAGGCTGATCATTTAAAATTAAAAGGACAAGACTGAACATATCTTCAGGAAACAGGAGAGTATGAAAAGCAATGGCCGGTGTAGTGCTATGTATAAGGGTGTAGCAGCCTTTTAATCTGGAGAGTCTAACAGGAGAGGTAAGAGTCCCTTGGGGCTTGATATATGATAGCTCATAAAGACCTGACAGATCCTCAACTTTTACAATATTCCAACCATATTATTCTTCTAGGACTTCCCTAACAAAAACATAATGTAAGAGATAGGAAAGAACACATTGTTTTTCTTATTCTCATGTACCTAACAGAACACAGAAAACTGTGACATAGGATTTTCTTCACACACTAACGAGCTCTCCAGTGGACACCAACTGGACGCCTTACAACTCAACTCTGACACTACCTACCCAGAATAGAGTTGAATTCCTCAGATGGAAAGCTCAGTTCCGTGGGACTACCCCACTCTAGGCCCCAATCACAAGGCCCAGGCTGTCACCTGTGCTTCTGGCCACCTGGCTATAAATTTAGTCCCCGTGACTGTCCCCTCAAGTTTGACAATTGTTTTGTGACATTATCCCTAGGAAAATGCGGACAAATGACTTCTTACACCAGATGGAGAGCTTGGAGGACTGTTTGCAGTTAATGGTTGCTGAATGCAATGACCAGTGCTAAGTGTCTACTTGACATAATCTAGAACCGGCTGGGAGATGGGCCTTTGGACATGCCTGTAAGGGATTGTCTTAAATTAATTGATGAGGGAAGACCCATCTCCACTTCTGGTGGGACCATTTCCTGAGCAGGAATCCTAGACTATGGAAGTGGAGAAAGAGAGAGCACTGTGTATCTACCACTCCCTGCTTTCCATTTGTGCATGCCATGTGACCAGCTGCTCCAAGATGGCTGCTCCAAGCCCCTGCCATCTTGACTTCCTTGCCGTAAAGGACTACACCCTGGAACCATGAGGCAGAATAATCCCTTCCTCCCTTGATCTGAGCTTATCAGAGTATTTTATTATAGCAAACGGAAAAGTAACTGAAATACTGTGAGGGGGTGGGGTGGGGGAGTTGCTGTGGTCATGGTGTCTCTTCACAGCAATAAAATCCTAAGACCCCATTCATGTATGTATGTGCAACATGTGCATGCCTGGTGCCTGTGGAGGTCAGAAGAGGGTTTCAGATATCTTGAAACTGGAGTTATAGATGGTTTTGAGCCACTATGTGGGTGCTAGGAACAGAACCTAGGTCCTCTGCAAGAGCAGAAAGTGCTCTTAACTGCTAAGCCATTTCTCTAGCCCCTACATTAGATTAAAAAAAAAAAAGTTCAGTATCACACTAACAAAAACCGTAAAATATCTTTCAGAGCCAGGCTCTGTTCTTGCAAGTGATTGTCTTAAAATATCTTTGTGTTTCAGTTATCAAGTTGGTCAATTATTGGTTTTCTAACTTGTTTGTTCAAATCAAAATCCAGTGAATATTGATACATATTTGTTTCTTGTACTTTTATTATTATTATTTTTTTCTTGAGACATGGTCTTACTGTACAGCTAGGATGGCCTTGCGTTTGTAGCAATCCCTCTTCAGCCTCCCCTAGGCTGGAGTTACAGGTGTGAGTCACCATTACTGGTTTCATTCTGGGTTAAGTTGTAAAGCAAAATTTACTCTCCCTTCAACAGTGGTTTGTTCTTCTGTTTGTTTGTTTGTTTGATTGGTTTGAAACAGGGTCTCAAATAGCCCAGGCTAGCCTCCTGCCTCCACCTCCAAAGTGCTGACTGTAGGTGTATGACAACATACCCAGCAGCATGAGTGTTTAAAGTCTCCTTTTATCAATAATATTTCTTTTCTTTTTAGTTTCTGGAGACAGGGTTTCTCTATGTAACTGCTGTGGCTGTCCTGGAACTTGCTCATGTACACCAGGCTGGCCTCAAACTCATGGAGATCCACCTGCCTTGCCTCCCAAGAGCTGGGACTAAAGGCATGCACCACCACCCCCTGGTAATATTCCTTTTTTAAAAAATTTATTGATTTGTTGAAAAAACTAGGCCATCTGAATTTTAGAAGTTTCCACATACTGAGCTTGCCTGACTGTGTATTTATAAGAAAGAGTACAACACCCTAGAGAGTGTTAAAAATGTTTAACAATGCCTTCTTGAGCAGCTACACAAAACTTGGTACCTTTTTTGTGCATTTAACTGTTAAATTTGGACTCCTGATACTTTTACACTTGCTCTTAGCCCAAAGTGATGGACTCCTGATAGTTTTAATAAATTCATAATAATAAATTTTGCTGGAAGTTTCAACTTAATTATTATGCCCTAGTGTCTTCTTAGTTAGAGTTTCCTATTGCTGTGAAGAGACACCATTATCACAGCAACTCTTATAAAGGAAAACATTTAATTGAGGCGGCTTATTTACAGTTGCAGAGGATCAGTCCATTATCATCATGGCAGGGAGCATAGTGGTCTGCAGGCAAACATGATACTAGAGAAGTTGCTGAGAGTCCTACATCTTGCAGGCAACAGGAAGTCAATTGAGACACTGGGTGGTACGTATCCTGAGCATAGGAAACCTCACAGCCTGCCCCCACAGTGACACACTTCCTCCAACAAGGCCACATCGCCTAATAATGCCACTCTCTATGAGATTATGGGGCCAATTATATTCAAACTACCACACCTAGAAATTTATTCTATTATCAGTAACATTTTGTTTGACTTTAGTTTTGCTGGAATATTAACTTTACCATTAAGCAGCTTGTAATTTGTCAAATCTGTTTATATGTATTTTGCTTATTTCATTATAATGTAAGGGTGCCTGCCTCTACCTACCCCAGTTGGAGATGGCATGCCCCAAACTGTCTTAACATATGACAATTTGAGCTCAGGTCAGTGCTACCATTTTAAAGCCAAACATTCCTTCTGACACCTTTCTGGTAAAAGGGGGATAACTGCAAAGATCACATAAGGGGTAACATTATTCAGGTTGTTGTTTCCATGTGTCCTTTAACTGGAAGATTACTCTTTCTCATGAACTCAAAGTCTGCTTGTGTTATTCTGCTCCAACTTTCCTCTCATATGTTCAACAATTACTAAATCACTCTCTCTCTCTCTCTCTCTCTCTCTCTCTCTCTCTCTGTGTGTGTGTGTGTGTGTGTGTGTGTGTGTGTGTGTGTGAAGGTAGGTAGGTAGGTAGGTAGGTAGGTAGGTAGGTAGGAAGGAAGGAAGGAAGAGGATTGTGGTGATGGCCAGACTGAATTATCATGTCTCTTAGAGCTACCCAAACTGTCAACTCTTGAAGTTCTGGGCTTGTTTGTTTCATGTCAATGTGATACAAACTAGAGCCATTTGGGAAGAGGGGCTCTCATTTGAGAAAATATCCCCATAATATTGGCCTGTAGGCAAGTCTGTAGTGCATTTTCTTAATTAATGATTGACGTAGGAGGGTTCAGTCTATTGTGGTGGTATTTTTCCTGGGCAGTTGGTCCTGGGTGCTATAAGCAAGCAGGCTGAGGAAGCCATGAGTGAGGAAGCCAATAAGTAGCACTCCTCTATGACCTCTACTTCAGTTCCTGACTTCAGGTTCCTGCTCCGAGTTCCTGCCCTGGCTTCCTTCAGCTGTGGATTGTGACCTGAGAGTTGTAAGCTGAATCAATCCTTTCCTCTCCTAGTTGCTTTTGGCTATGGTGTTCTATCAAAACAATAGAAACCCTAAGACAGGTGCCAACAGAATACCACATTTCCTGAGATCTGGTAGCTGCTACCACTGTCTATGTTGTACTGTAGAAACAGGAAAAGGCATCCTTCCTGTCTTAGTTAGGGTTTCTATTGCTGCGATGAAACACCGTGACCAAAAAGCAAGTTGGGGAGGAAAGGGTTTATTTGGCTCACACTTCAGCATTGCTGTTCATCACCAAAGGAAGTCAGGACAGGAACTCAAACAGGGCAGGATCCCAGAGACAGGGGCTGATGCAGAGGCCATGGAGAGGAGCTCCTTACTGGCTTGCTTCCCATGATTTGTTCAGCCCACTGTCTTATAGAACCCAGGACTAACAGCCCAGGAATGATACCACCCACCATGGCTGGTCCCTCCCTCATAGATCACTAAATGAGAAAATGCCTTACAGCTGGATCTTATGGAGGCATTTCCTCTACTGAGGCTCCATCCTCGATGATGATTCTAGCTTGTGTCAAGTTCACACATGAAGCCAGCCAGTACACTTCCTTTTCTATACCATTCTCAGCCTTCTGGGTACCAATAGAGCAAGTGTTTTGCATGCATGTTTAATGAACTCTTTCAGTGAACATAAATCTAGGCTTCTGCCTACCAAAACGTTAGGACAAAATTACATTAAGCCAACATCTATGCTATTCAGCTTCTATTCTTTGAAATATAGGGAAAAAAAATTCCTAGAGGCTAAAGTCTTCTTGCAAATCCATTGTTGGCAAATATAGGTCATCAAGATGAGAAATGTTTATTGAATTTCTGTAAATCCATGTGTCATAATGGGTTTATGGGATAAAAGCTTGAACAAAATCCATGGTCTGTGCTGTTTTAAAGCATATAAGCTTTATTGATTGATGTGTGTGTGTGTGTGTGTGTGTGTGATGGGTAGAGATATGCCATACCCTGTGTGTAGAGGTCAGAGGACAACTTTTGGGTGTCTATTCTTGTATCATGGTTTTTTTCTTTTGGGCCAATAACCAGCTCCCAAATTGTGACACAGACACTTAGTAGTTTTGAATGCTGGGCCTAGCTTAGGCACATTTCTGGTTAGCTCTTTTAACTTAAATTAAGCTGTTTCTCTCCATCTACTTTTCTTACTTCTGTGTGTTTTTACTTTCACTGCTTCTTTATGTCTGTCTGTCTGGCAGCTGCCTGGCTCCTTGCCTCAGGTGTGTCTCTCATTCTTCCCACCTTCGTCTCTACTTCTTCCCTCATTCATCTTGAGCCTAGATTCTTCCTCCTATTTATTCCCTCTGCAGGCCAGCCCCGCCTATCCCTCTCCTGCCCAGCTATTGACCGGTCAGCTTTTTATCAGACCAATCAGGGGGCCTTAGGCGGGCAAAATGAAACAGATGCAACACGGCTTTACGTAATTAAACACACGTCCTCATGTCTTTAAACAAATACAGCATAAACAAAAGTAACACACCTTTACACAGCTGAAGTGATATTCTGCAGCCTAAACAAATGTAACACATCTTTGCCTAGTTAAAATAATATTCCACACATATTCTCTCTTTCCACCATGTGAGTCCCAGGGATCAAACTCAGGTCCTTAGGCTTGGTGAGAAATGTCTTACCTGCTAAGCGGCTGGCCTTACAGTTTACAAGCTGTAAGAGGAAAAAAAAAGATTAAATAATTAATTTAATTACCTGATTAGTTAAGTAATTACAAGTAGACAGAGCTAGGGGAAGGCTGAAGGTTTCCAAGAAAATCCAACCTAGATCTTAGTGATTTTTCTCAACACCATGACAAAAGACATGACAGGGACAATTCGAGAGAGGAAGGTTTACCTTGGCTGAAGTTTGCAGGGGACTTTAGTCATGGGGGAGAAGGTGTAACAGTGGAATCAACTCAGCCTATGGTGGTGGCAGCATGATGCAGTTGGTTACAACCTGTGTTGTCTGACAGATGTTCTGGGGAGAAACAACAGGCCTACTCACCCCCAAAAGGGAGCCTGGACCAGACCAAAGTAGCAACTGCACCAGTGTCCAATTTATGAACCCATGAGGTTTTTTTTGTTTTGTTTTGTTTCAGACAGGGTTTCTCTGTGTAGTTTTTGGTGTCTGTCCTGAATCTCGCTCTGTAGACCAGGCTGGCCTCGAACTCACAGAGATCTGCCTGGCTCTGCCTCCGGAGTGCTGGGATTAAAGGTGTGCACCACCGCCGCCCAGTCCCATGAATTTTTTATTGTTGATACTTGTATTTTTAAAATGGCGGGAAGGAGTCACACAGTACAACAGGGCCCACGTGGGAGATTTATTGAGGGGAATGGAGAGAAAAGGGCAGAGGCCAGTCCCTGGGGATGAGAATGAAGGAAGAGAAAGAGGAAAAGGTGAGGGGGGTGGGGGTGGGCATGGCCTGCCTTTTATAAGGGTATGTAGCGAATGTGCACAGGAGGTGCCCTTAGTGGCTGCAGCTGAGGAGATATCCCGCAAGGACTCTAAGGGCAGGCCAGTACAGATGGCCAAATGCTAACAATACTAGCAGGGGTATGGGTGAGAGGCTATTTACAAGGAGCAGGGAGATCTCAAAAGCTTGTGTATCACCGGAAGCTCACCCAAACACAGCTCTCTGTCCACTGATTTATCCTTTATTTCTGCAGTTTGGCTGGTCAGAATCTCTACCTGCAGCAACTATTTATGAAGGAACCCACACACAGAGGGGACTCCTTCCTGGACCCCGGATGAGGCACAAACCACAGCCAAACACCTATTTTCACAGAGAGATCCTTTATTAAATGGGGAAGGGAAGTTAAAGTGTGCATGTGGATGCCCATAGAGGCCAGAAGAAGAAGGAAAAAAAAGTTAAAGTGGTCGACTTCTGACCCAGGCAGAACACAGCCCCTAATGACCTTGCAGGTGTAATTTTTAAGGGGAGAAATGGGAGGTCTGTGTTAGAATGGGCTAGGATGAGGTGGGATGTTTTGATTGGGCATGTTAATTAGGTCAGCCAAAGGGGGTTTTCTGATTGCTGGTCGTTAATACTTTGATAGCTGGACCTTGGTAGTCAGCCTCAGGAGGAGGCATTGGCCAAATAAGGAAATGGACTTGGGGGGGGGGGGGGGAGCTTCAGGAAGGTAATCTAACTGGTTTGCGTACGGTCTCGGGAATGGGAGAGAAAGACAAGGCCTGCCAGAGCCATGTGCAGGCTGGCTAGAGTCCCTTCAGTTTACTCCTTTTTATACTCTAGGAAAAGGGACCTCCAAGTTAGTGCTGGCGGTGATGGCAAACACCTTTAATCCCAGCACTTGGGAGGCATAGGCAGGAAGATCTCTGTGAGTTGGAGGCCAGCCTGGTCTATATAGTGAGTTCCAGGACAGTCAGGCTACATAGTGAGACCCTGTCTCAAAAAAAAAAAAAAAAAAAGTTCTTCCAAGTTTTTGTTCTTCTCACATGTAACCATTTGTTCGCCTCCAGAGGCTCAGAAAGCCCCCTCTTTCCTCTGGGAGGAGATGTTTCAATTTGGAGAGCATGTTGCAAACAGGAGGAAAATGCCTTACAACAGTGTAGCAGACCAAAACAGTTCTATCCAGCTTGGAAGCAAGGCTGGACTACTATCCTTAAAAACCTACGGCCAGTGGCATGTGTCTGCCAGCCAGGCCTAATACCAGATTCCACAGCCTCCCTACACAGCACCACCCACTGCATCGCCTGAGCTTGTGGGGGATAGTTCAGATGCTAGCCATAACACGCAGCATGGTGATGCCTGCTTATAATCCTATTACTTGAGAACCCGAGGCAGGAGGATCACAAGTTCAAGACCCGCCACCTGGGATACACAGTGGGAATCTGCTGGGGGGGGGGGGTTGGGGCGGGGGGGGGGGG
>CABHPP010139320.1:19368-43092 GCA_902168425.1 Peromyscus attwateri | reverse complement strand
TGTGTGTGTGTGTGTGTGTTCGTGTATATCAGGGAAAAGGAACAAGCCACTGCCATGTCTTACCTCTAGGACTCCTCAGCGAAAAAGCTTTTAGTTCCTGTCTCCTCACGCCTTGTATACCTTTCTCTGCCCAGGCATCACTTCCTTCCTAGTGCTGGGATAATGTGTGCTTCCTAAATACTAAGATTAAAGGTGTGAGATCTCAAGAGCTGGTATTAAAGGTGTGTGCCACCACTGCCTGGCATCTGTTCTGTTCTCTGATCTTCAGGCAAATTTCATTAAGGTTCACAATATATCACTACAACTTAGTTGTACTAATCCCCTTCTACTCTGAAGAATGAGGCTGGTCCCTGAGCTCTTCATCCTTTACTGGGCACTGAATGCTTGTTAATGAAATCCAACCTGGTTTTCCCATTGGGCACTTGGCATTGCTTCAGACTTCCATCTGTAGACTCATCCTCATGGTGGTAGGGCTTGGATGCAGCTCAGTGCATGGACTTCAGTGGTGCTGTCCAACCAAGCCAAGAGAACAGGAGCTGCTTGCATCCTGTGGTTGGTGTCATCCCACAAGAAAGAAGGAGTCTTTGCTATGAGACCTTCTGGGGACTGAGCGTTCTTTCTCTGCTTGTGGAATCCCTTTGAGAGCACATGCCTGCTCTGTCCTGGACTCCAGATATCTGGGAGGCCATCCTTAAGCAAGGCATGCAGACTTATCTTCTCTAATGAATCTAGACAGAGAAGGAGATTTTTTTTTGAGACCTCTCACTATGTAGCCCCAGGTTGGCCTGGAACTTGTGCAGGCAAGGCTGACCTTGAGCTCACAGAGATTTGCTTGTCTCTTTCCCAGGTTCTGGGATAAAGGGTATTTGCCACCAACCCTGCCTCAGGAGACTTTTAACAGACACTAAAAAGCAGCATCTTTTACAGTTTTCTCAAAATGAGGATTATGCTTTGGATTCCTCTTGAGCAGTTGAAATTACTCATTTAAGAATGGAGATATGCCAGGCAGTGGTGGTGCATGCCTTTAATCCCAGCACTCGGGAGGCAGAGCCAGGCAGATCTCTGTGAGTTCAAGGCCAGCCTGTTCTACAGAGTGAGATCCAGGACGGGCACCAAAACTACACAGAGAAACCCTGTCTCGGAAAAAAAAAAAGAAAGAAAGAAAAAATAGAATAAAGTAAAATAAAGAATGAAGACACAGGACTAAAGATATGGCTCAGGGGATACAGCGCTTTCTGTGTGAGCATGAGGATGCTAGTTCAAATCCTTAGAACCCACATAGAGAAGCCAGATATGGTGGCACACAGAAACCCAGCATTGGGGGATGGAGAAGACAAGTGGATCCTGGGGCCTCCCTGGCCAGTCAGTCTAGCTGAAATGGTGAGCTCCAGGTTTAGTCGGGGGGCTCTGCTTCAAAAAATAAGGAGTGACCGAGGAAATCACTCAACAACAACTTTTGGCCTCCACATGTGAATACACAAACACACACATAGACACACACACAGACACAGACAGACATACACACACGGAAACACATAGACACACACACAGACATACACACACATAGACACACACACACACACACACACACACACATACACACACACACATGCATGACATACAGCACATACCCAAATGAAAACACAGGAAAGTGCTTTAAAAACATTTAACTTTACACTTTGGTTTCCCCTCTTCCTTTTTCGTTACTTAGCTATTGTTTTCACAGTGTGGACACTATGTTCCACATACATGCATGCATATGCATATACATATGGATGCAAATGTACAGATACGCATGCACAAAGACATTTGTAAAAGCATTTGATGTAATTATCTTTAAATCTGAGAGTCAGGATTATAGCGAGATAGCCCCCATCAAAACTTGGGACTAGATCTAGCCTCATACTACACTTTCCATTGTGTCATCACTTCAGATTTATTGAAAGTTGCAATAATGGCACCAAAAATATCCTGTGTGTTCCCCAGCAACTTAAGTTTTAATATTTTGCTTCATTTATTTTCTTCTTACAGTGTGCATATATATATATATATATATTATATAAGTGCAAATGTTTATAGATCTTTTTGTATTAAAAAATATCCTTAGCAGTTTGGGATTAAATTACAGATATTTGCCCCTTGGGGCTTCAGGACATATCTCCTAAAACCAAGGATGGTCTCTTATGTATCAGCTATCAAAGTCAGGAAAGCAGTAGCCAGGTTCCAATTCTGCTGGTTGCCCCAATGACATGAATGGAGAATCTAGATCACACAGTGCAAGCTGGTGGTACATCTTTCTGGTTGCCTTTATGCTTTGAACAATGCCTCTGCTTCCTGTGCCATGACCTGAGTAGATCCTGGAAACCTAACTGGGACCATGAGTAAATGAAGACAGGCACACAGACACACAGACATGCAGATGCACAGACAGAAAAGCCAGTATTGGGTGGGCCTGTGCTCAGATGGATGCACTGGCAGCAGTTGGAAACTCAGTTTTTTTTTAATTTTAGCTTATTTTACACGTCTGGTCTGAGGAGTCGGCTTTGTTGTATGTTTGGAAGAGAAGGCAAGTTTAGCTAGTCTCAGAAGGAGGTCTTTATTTGGGAGCAGTCTCAGGCTGTAAACGTCATGGAGACAGAAGCTGGGGTAGATACTTCATGTACACACTGTCAGCATCTGTACAGGGACCAGAGGGCTTTGCCATTGCCATAGTCTGCTTCGTTGGGGTCCTTGGCATGGCTGTGCTCATGTCAATAATGCACGTTCACTCAAGACTTCATAACTCCTCACACTCTGGGCATTTCATAGCTTAGCAAGTGTGTGTGTGTGTGTGTGTGTGTAGTGCATGCATGTGTTTGTACATGTGTGTGTAGTGTGCATACACAGGTCTGATGAGGATGCCGTCTGTTTTCTTCTGTTGTGCTCTGCCTATTCCCTTGAGCCAGGGTCTCTCATTCCAGCTAGGCAGGATGGCCAGCAAGCACCGGGGATCTTCCTGTCTCCAGCCTCCAGTGTTAGGACTGCAGGCCACAAACAGCATTTTTGTGTGTGGGTGCTGGGGATTCATACTCAGGTCCTCCTGCCTGCTCAGCCAGGGCTCTTACCCAGAGAGTCATTTCCCCAGCTGAGCTTGACCTTTTGCAAGGTGTAGGTCAGTTCTTTTGTTCCATGTGCTCCCGTTTGGAAGGGGCCCAGTAGTAGGCTAACCCTGAATAGATTCGGATCACATAGTTTGGGGCTGTGATGCTACAGTCTTAGAGTCTGCTTAGAAATGTCATGTTGAATCATCCTGTCGCTAGCGATTTTTTAAATTATTTTTAAATCTACTTGTCTCAAATGTGTGTGTTTGCGCACCTGTATGTGTGTATACACATGCATGTGTGCTATGACGCATGTGTGGCAGTCAGAGGATGTCTTTCATGAGCCAGTTGTCTCTTTCCACCATGTGGGTCCTGGGGATCAAACCCAGGTTGCCAAGTACCTTACCTGCTGATTCAGCTCACAACCAGCTAGTAATGCTAATTGGCATATCTGAATAAAGGTAAGCTCTGCCAGGCATCCCACTATGAAGTTATCCTTATCTTTCTGTGATGAATAAGTACCATGTGGGGACATCCTTTGAAAGTGTATGAACAACCCCTTACGCATCAAATCCTCACCTCCTAATTTGAGAATCCACTGGTGAGTCTTGTCTGAATAAATTATTACCATGAAACATGACAAATAGTGATTTTTCCCCCCTTAGACTGGATTTCTTAACCCTTCAGTCCTTTAGATGATTTTAAGAACAATTTTACTAAATACTTAGCAAAGATCTTCACGGTTATATGAGTGAGTTAAGGGTATCATGGCAGAACCCCACAGGCAGGGTGGCGTAAGCAACAGAAACTGATTTCCTTCGAGCTCTGGACATTGGAAGTCTTGGGTCAAGGAGCCAACATAGTCAGGGATGTTCCTTCAGGGCCTCCTCCTGCTACCTCACCATGGGAGGGGCAGGGCAGGGGTGTTGAGAGAAGGAAAGATTATCAGGGGAACATTTTTTTTAATAAGCCATAGTCCTGTGGGACCCACCCCCCACGACCTCATCCAACCCAATGCCTTCGAAAGCCCCTCTCTCAAAGCCCCTCTCCTGGAAGGTCTGAGCTACAATTGTGTAGGTCTAGCATATGGACTCCAGCCAGCTCACTGTATTGGAGTTGTAATAGCAATGTATGATCTTTACAAATTAATTCTGGGAACCAAGATCTTTGTAATAGAAAGTTTGCCTCCAGGGACACGGGGTATGATTTATTTTTTATAGTCTTACTTTATTTTATGTACCCAAAATGTATGTTTTCCTTCACCTACACGTAGGATTTTACTGTTTACTGTTCTCCTGGTTTCCAGGCATTCCAGATATTTTTCTTGCCGTCCCTAAGGGAATCTATTTTTTATTATGCTCTCTAACTGAAAATCTCTGAAACACAGGACAACTTTCTTCTGCGCCCTAGCTATTTTATATTGGCGAATTCATTCCAATGATTTTCCAACTGATTATCCTGAATTTCCCAGAGGAAATAGTTTCATTGTTAAGATAATGGGAAAAATATACATTTTCTTTCTCAGCATATTTGTTTTTCTTTGTGATTCTCTTTTGTCGTGTTTCTTCATCACCAGGGCTTTCAGAATAACCCTGGATAGCTGTGAAATCACAGGGGTAGAGTAGGTGTGGTCCTGAGGCAAGTGACAGCTCTTTGTGCAGTTTCCCCTAGGTAAAGCCAATGGGAGAGGCTCCAAGGCACAGAGACTGAGAGACAGGTTCCCCTGGAGGGGAAGCATCTGCATCTTCATCCCAGCCCTGTCCCTGATGAGCTCCGTGAGCTTGGGCCAGCGGCTTAACCTCTCCGTTCTTGGTTCCATCACATATAAAGTGAGGATGGTAGTAATAATATACTCCTTATGGATTTAGCCAGAAAAAAATGACATGTACACTTATAAAATACCCAAATGGAAAAACAATACCTAATAAATCCTAAGTGTGTGCCTTCATTTGTGAATACCATGCTAGCGGCTAGCTTGAAATATGCTTTATTATTTTAACAAAATACATTTTTCTGAGATGACTAGGATATTTTTTTCAGGAGTATCTCTTTGATAGTATCTGTTATTGTTTCTTTTCTAGTGATAGAAGGAGATTTTGAAGTGGATTTCCTAATGTGGAAGCATGCTTTAGTGTGATTGAGTGTATGCTGTCCTATCTTGATGGGAAGAGTAATTTAAAAATGATTTTATCACAGAAACTTAAAAGAAGCCGTGTATGAAGCCTATGCTCAACATCAATAAATAATAAATAACCCATGATCAGCCTGGAGCACATTTTACAGGATCTGGATTATGTTTATTAATGTATTTTCCAAATTATGTATTACTGCATATATTTACAATTATAAATAAGTTAATATCCATATTTTGCAAGAAATAATTTTAATTTTTTGAGAACTTCATATACGAGGGTTGCATCTACATCGCTCCTGCTCTTCCCTCTTCCCCTCCAAACCCTCCCTCCCCCTCCCAAATTCACAATGTCTTCTTTGATTATTACAGTCATTTGAATACACATCTGTACATGTATATATACATATATGTGCACACATCTACATGTAACCTGTTGAGATTGATCTAGCTTTCGTATGTTTTGTGATACACTGAACCCAGCTGCTTTTCTTTTGAAACGGAGACTATTCACATTGAATAATAAAAGTTACATTTTTATATTGCCATCTTAGTTAAATGGTACTGAAAAATGTATTTTTATTCTGTCCTTACTGGGTTCAGCCTGTCCACAGCTTGGACATTTAAAGCCTTCAGCTTTAGGAAATGGAACACAAAAAGACAGGAAATAAAAAGATTACTGTGAAGTTGGGGCCTGGGCAGAGTTTTGAATGAATAAATTAAAAAAAATCAAGCTTACTAAGTGAGTTGGCTGTGGCCTGGGTGAAGGAGCAGATGTCAAGGTCAGCTTTCTCAGAGACTGAGAATGCAGCGTGTTTGGTCTCCCACTGTGGGGCCCACACCTGGGTGGGCAGGGAGGCAATAACAGGAACATCATATGGGGTGGGTGTGAGGAGGGGCATCCCCCCTCCTCCCCAGGGACAGTACCCAGCAGTCTCACCATAGTCCACATTCAGGTGGCCATAAGTGGATTCTGCAGAAGTTCGTCTTATACTAGGGACCATCATTTCCCATGTAATGTCAGTGAGACTCCAAAAGATACTTTGGAATTCCTAAGTGCTTCAATTTCTTTGGATAAGGTACAGTTTCCAACTTTGGTGTGAAAAGATGCTTTCAAGATTATCATAAAAGAATATAAGAAGCACTGGCTCTATGCTTTGCAATTACTGAGTTTTGTGCTCTGAAGTAAAGTTAATTAAGAACATTTTAATTATATATCTGTGTTTGGGTATGACTGTAGGTTCCCTTGAAGTCCGGAGTGTTGGATTCCCTGGAGCTGGAGTGGCAACCAACTGAATTTGGGTCCTTTGCAGGAGCGGTACACACTTAGCTGCTGAGCTACCTCCCCAGCCTGAAAATGAACTTCTGTGAACATGCTAGAAACACTTGACAAGATATAGATTGTGGCCAGGCAGTGGTGGCACACACCTTTGATCCCAGCACTTCAGAGGCAGAGGCAGGCAGATCTCTGTGAGTTCGAGGCCAGTCTGGGCTACAAAGTGAGTTCCAGGAAAGGCGCCAAAGCTACACAGAGAATCCCTGTCTCGAAAACAAACAAACAAAGAAGATATAGATTGTGTGTTTGAACTGCAGAGCTCTTAAAGTTTTGTAGCTATTAAAGTGGTTTATTACAGAAGAATCTGTAAGATATAAATTTGATTAACTTGATCTTTCAAGTGCAGGAGACAGAAATTAAACTCTTTCCTGTGATTGTGGCTGCGAGAGCTTTTCCTTCTGGTAGACTGGTTTCATACAGTTCATGAAAGTTATGTGAAGCAGGATGTTTCCTAATTTATATGCATCTGTCACTGATTTAATTTCATCATTATGAAACATGATTTGCTTCGGATTTTTTAGTGTAGTAATATTGCTGTTCTTTTAAAATTTTGTTTGCTACTTTCACTCATTATTTTTTATTTTTTAAAGCATGTGTATTTAATGTCTTTAATCGAAATAAAATGACATCACTTTGCCCCCCATTCCTCCCTCTAGTCCCTTCCATCCGCCTTCTCTCAAACCCTTCCAATAGCCCCACCTACTCTCAAGTCGATAGCCTCCTTTTCCTTAATTATTATTGTTTTACACACACACACACACACACACACACACACACACACACACACACATATATATCCTGCTGGGTCTGAGTCTAATTTTGTTTACCCTAAACGAGCTATAAACAGCAAGATTGAATTTCATTATTTGTTTCAATTTTACAGAAATGTTATCTTTCTAATTAGGAGCTTAAGATATTCATACTTATTATGGCAATAGCCGCACCCCATTTTAATGATTTTGCCCCTTCCATTTTTGCTTCATTAATATTTTCTTTAGATTTATATAAAAAAATCATACGTATGTTTGTACATTACATGGGTAATGGTGCCCTCAGGGTTCAAGGGAGGACCTCAGATCCCCTGAGCTGAAGTTATAGGTGGTTGTGATCTGCCTTTCATGGGTGCTGGGAACCTATCTTGGGCCTCTGCAAGAGCTGCAAGCATCTTAATCACTGAGCCATCTTTCCAGCCTCTTGATATTTCTTTTGTTCTCCATACCATCTTAGGGTTACTATTTCTATGATGAAACACCATGACCAAAAGCAAGTTGGGGAAGAAAAGGGTTTATTTGGCTCACATGTCCTGAGTCACAGCTCCTGCAGGGAAGCCAACATAGGCACTCAAACTAGGCAGGAACCTGGAGGTAGGAGCTGATGCAGAGGCCGTGGGGTAAAGCGGCTTCCTGGCTTGCCCTTTACGGCTTGTTCAGTCTGCTTTCCTATAGAACCAAGGACCACTAGCTTAGGGGATGGCACTACCCACAATGGGCTGGGACCTCCCCCACCAATCACTAATTGAGAAAATGTCCTATAGGCTTATTACAGCCCCATCTCTTTTCTTAATAGAGGTTCCCTTCTCTCAGATGACTTTAGCTCCTATCAAGTTAATGTAAGACTAGACAGGACACCTACTTCTTACAGTAATTTTTTGTGGAGCTTTTATTGACCCTTTTCTTTCCAGAATTTTAGAAAACACATACAATTTTAACCTATGTTGATTACTTTAGGATATACATATGTTAATAATACCTATCTTCTGTCTTTAAGAGTGAGCATCTATTTATTTATTTATTCCTTATGAGGAGAAATTTATCCTGCTTTATTTTCATTTCTACCATTGGCATTTTTTTCCTTTTTCATGAGTGGAGTTAATATTTTACATAAATGTATTTACCAATTATTAAGATTAAACTAAATAAGTGGAATAACTACTATGTGCACAATGAGCCTGTTCTCCAAGAATAATCTTTGACACATTGAGTTTTATAACTAAATTAATAATTTGTTCGGTAGCAGCTGTAAATATTCCTAACGTATTTGTTCTTTTTTCCCTTTTTTAACCCTGTGGTACTGGGGGTTGACATCAGGACCTTGTGCTTACTAAGCAAGCACTCTGCCTCTCATCTACAACCCAGCCCTGGGATTCTTTATGCATATTATACTTGTCAACTGAGTTACTGCTTCAGGAAGCCCATATTCGAATTTGAAAGAATTTCCTCTGTTTCTCAGTTTTTAACACTTGACGAGTACTTAACACAGTATATTTTGCTACAACAACCAGCGTAGAAGAAAGGACAGTTGAACAGTCATTCTCGTTGAACTGGGTTGAGTTGAAAGCATGCCGTCCTTTAGATTTTAAAGCCTTATTTTTCCCCCTCGATTACACTGACAATTCTTTTTTTTTTTCCTTTTCGTTTTTGGACATGGAGTCACTGTATGTAAGATTTTATAAAGACATTTCATATAAGTACATAATGTACTTTGAGCATACCCCCAAGATCCCTTCACTCTCTTCTAATTTTCTTTCTGCCCTGAATTTGTTCACTTCATCCCTCTAGACAGCATTGTTGCGTGAAATCTAATAGGTCTTTTAATAAAAAACTCGGGGCCAGATATTGGGGAAAATGCTGAAAGATCAGAGGGACAAAGGAAACAGCCACTGCCACCTCTAGGACTCCTTAGCCGAAAAGACTTTAGTTCCTGTCTCCTCACGCCTTATATACCTTTCTCCACCCAGCCATCACTTCCTTCCTAATGCTGGGTTTACTGGCCTGTGTGCTTAGCAAATACTGGGATTAAAGGTGTGTGCCACCACTGCCTGGCTCTGTTTCTCTTCTAGACTGAGTCAGTTTCATGTAGTTTCAGGGTGGCTTTGAACTCACAGAGATCCAGAGGGATCTTTGCCTTCCAAGTGCTAGGATTAAAGGCGTGTGCTACCACTTCCTGGCCTCTATGTTTAATCTAGTGGCTTGTTCTGTTCTCTGATCTTCAGGCACATTTTATTAGGGTACACAATGTATCATCACGCAGCATTGCTTCTACTTTTGTGTTGTACATACACCCATCTTTTTATATACCTATATAAAAATCTGGGATCTGCTGTATTCATCTGAGACTGACTTAACTGATTTAATATGATTATTTCCAGTTGTGTCCATTTCCCTGCAAGCGACATTTTCTTTACCCATTCCTCTGTTGACGGACAACAAGGTTGCTTTCATAACTTAGCTGTTGTGAATAGCGCTGCAATAAGCATTGGTGTGCAAGTGCCTCTATGATATGTTGACAGAGATCTTTGAGTGAATACTAGATGTGCTTATCCCAGGTCATGTGGAAGATCTCTCTCTCTCTCTCTCTCTCTCTCTCTCTCTCTCTCTCTCTCTCTCTCTCTCTCTTTTTGAAGAGCCTCAGTACTGATGTCCATAGTGTTCAGGGTACAACGGTTCCCTTCTGTTCCCATTCTTGTCGGCCTTTGTTTTCTCAGTGACTGCCATTCTCATCAGGTTGAGATGGCATCTCCAAGCCTTTTAATCTGCTCTTCTGTGCTGTCTACTGATGTTGAACATTTTGGCACACTTATTGACCACTCACACTTCATCTTTTGAGAACTGTCTGTTCGTCAGCCCGTTTACTAATTGGGTTGGCTGATTTCCTCTCACTACTTTATTAGTTGTACCTTCTAAAGGTTAATACTCTGTCAGATATGTAGGTGGTAAAGATTTTCTGCCATTTTTCAGGCTGCCTCTTCATTCTGCCATTTCATTTTCTCTACAGAAGCTTTTTAATTTCATGAGGTCCCATTGGCATTATTGGCATTGTTTCCTGGGTGATGGAAGCCCCCTTTTCAGAAAGTTGGTGCCTGTACTCATGTCTTGGATGTGTCTTTTCACATTTTTATGCAACAGTTCATTTAAGGTTTTACTTTAAGGTTTTGATTCAATCAGAGTTGACTTTGGTACTGGGTGAGAGATGGGGTATAGTGTCCTTTTTCTACTTGTGGGTACCTGGTTTTCCCATGAAGTTCTGTTTTGAAGTACCACTCTGATGTATGGACTTACTCTGGCATGGAAAGTGTGGTGGTTTAAGTGGCCACCATAGGCCCATGGGGAGTGGCACTATTAGTAGGTGTGGCCTTATTGGAGTAGGTATGGCATTGTTGGGAGGAAATGTGTTGTGTCACTGTGCGGGGTGGGGGGGCAGGCTTCATGATCTCAGAAACCTAAGCCAGGCCTAATGGCTCACAGTCTCTTCCTGCTGCCTGTGGATCCAAATGTAGAATTCTCAGATCCTTCTCCAGCACCTTGTCTGCCTGCATGCCACCATACCACCATGCTTCTTACCATGACTGTAATGGACTAAACCTCTGAAGCTGTAAGCCAGCCCCAATTAAATGTTTTCCTTTATAAGAGTTGCTGTAGTCATGGAGTCTCTGCACAGCAATGGAAACCCTAACTATGACAAAGAGGAAACTAAATAGTTGTTGATGGTTCACAAATCAATTCCCACAAATACGATTATATGGAATGGTGCCAAGACCTGATATTCTTTTTATTTATTTATTTATTTTTTAAATTACACTCATGATATTCATTAATTACACTCATGATATTAATCACATTTGTGGTGTTCATAGATTACATTCGCAGTATTCATTCAATTATATATATATATATATATATATATATATATATATATTTAATTTTAAATGCCGAATGTCATTTATTGAAGGGAGGAGGAGGTCTTAAATACAGGCTTACAGCACAATGGGAGGA
This sequence comes from Peromyscus attwateri, assembly GCA_902168425.1. Lineage (NCBI taxonomy): Eukaryota > Metazoa > Chordata > Mammalia > Rodentia > Cricetidae > Peromyscus > Peromyscus attwateri. Next base: position 31,773 of record CABHPP010139320.1, on the reverse strand, counting down.
CCCCAGAGGGCAGAAGTTCGCTACTGATGTTTTACAATCTTGCTTCTAATCTGTTAACGCCCATTATTCAGGATACACAGACAAGGAACTTCTCTTAAGCATTCAGGAGGGTGGAACCTGGCAGGGAATTAGCATAGGGAGGATATCAAGGTCAAGGTGCCCAAGCAAGGCAGCAGTTACCCAAAATGGGGGCCAGGGCCCTACAGGTCCCCCTTTTATTAAAAAATGAGCTTCTGACTTGGGTTGTGTGGGATGTCAGCAGGTCACCTTACTCGTCATGGAGACGCCTGCCCAGGCCACACAGGCGCTCTGTTTTAGGTTGGTGAGTGCCCCCCAGGCATTACCCGTCTCTGAATACTCATTTTCATACAGGCTCAATCGTGTGTGAGCTGCATAGTTAATTGCTGCCAAAGATCTCAAAGTGGCACTGGGCTTGCAATCTGTGTGTTCGATACAGAAAAGACCAACAGAGGTCCTATCTCACCCATAGCCAGTAGGCTAAAGGCAACTGAGCCATTCCCTTCCTTAATGAGCCATACTGTATGTTGGTGTCTTTGTAAGATAGTATCCCAAAAGCAATTGGAACTTGAGTTTATAAATTTATAATTTTCAAAGCCAATCGAGATGTACCTAACTACTGAATTAAATTTATCATGCCCAATAGAATGAAAGATTAACTAACTGTGGTAGCTACTTTTGTTGCCAGAAAACCTGATATTCTTTTGGATGACTGAGAGAATTGCTAATCCTGAATTACCTATTCAAGTTGTGTACATATTTAAGGCCTGTCCATAGGTGGCAGAGAACATGGACTACAATATACTTAGGACAGTTTCTGCCCTCCCCACACATTATTCTACCCTCTCTAAAAGACTGCCAGGGGATAGAGGGCACTATTACAATTTTACTTGAGGACAAGGACAGTCAGTTTCTGAGGCACGTTAGAGTCCCAAGCTAGTGTAGTGACCCTCAGGCCTGGGATTGTCAGGCCCTGGAACATGCCAGGGCACTCTGATGCTCTTTTAAGAAGATTCTTGGCACTCTGTGGCACACATTCTCTGCCCTGGGCTAGGCTTACATTGCTTGGTGATTGACACTGTTGTTGTAGTGGTCCATCAGCTTTCTCTTAAGCTTCTTATTCTCCGAAGCTACTTGTAATCCCAACTTAATTTATTTTTATTAACTCATCAATTACAGTTTTCCCCTTACAGAACGAGAAGTCATGGCCTTCACCGACACAATCCTAAGATGAAGTGGTTTCTTACCTGTGAGACTTCGATTCCTAGTCCTTTCTCATCCGCAAAGCCAGTTTAACAACAGATAGAATTAAAGTGACATTTATTTTAACAGAAAGGTATCTAAACAGTTTTATGTGGTTCCAAATACACTGATGAGCATTTCACAAGAGTTGTGGCTTTATATTTATGTAGAACATTATAGCTGTGGGACCTCTTTACTCACTCTCAGGCTCCTTACTTAGGTAACCTTTGCTGAGTTCCTGCATCGTGCTGGGTGTGGTGCGGGAGCCAAAGATCATTAGGATATTGTCACAGTGCTGCATAGTTCACTGTCTGGTAGCAGGATGTCATACAACAATATTCACCACTCTGATGTGTAGGAAAAGCTCTAGAAAATATATAAATAAAGTAAGAAGGTACCATAAGTCAATGGCAGGAGGCAGTGAAGTAAGGTTGACAGGCTTTTGAGTTTAAAATGTCATAATCCAAAGATGCTACTCACAGCCTAATTCACAAGTTCACAAGCAGCAAAGGAAGCAAAAGGAAGACAGTGGTAAGTATGTGAGCTCTTAAAAAATATATTGCCCCATAGTCCTCCCCCAAACTTTACCTGAAGTTATACACCAGGCAGCTGTGAGATGAATCAACCAGGAACTTGAACATGGAGAATTAACTGCACAAAAGAACAGAGGAAAGCTCTGAAATATTTTAAGAAAGAGTTAAATCTAAATAATTGCCACAATCATGGTTGCAATGGATAACTTAAATACTGGCAATTATTCAAAAATAAGATTCATGATATAGTAAAAACAATTTGGCCTTGAGAAGCTGGGTGAATGGAGGGAGGGACTGGGAGGAGAGGAGGCAGGGGGAACTGTGGTTGGGATGTAAAATAATAAAAAAAGAATTTGGGTGATAAGAAAATACCAGTTACATTTGGAATCTGGAGAGGTTGGGTGAGAAGACATGAGAGATTTCATGCATACTAATTTACTCAGTGTCCATGGTCAGAGCCAATATATATTATACCAATGAGCCAAAGGGAGTGAGTGAATCAAATTAAACAAACTGCATATGTTGAAAAAACTAACACAACCCTTTCTAACTTCATTGTATTTTAGACATTCAAGGATAGCTCAACTTTAGGACATCTATCCATTAAAAAGTCCTACTAGTAGATTAGAAGATAAACGCTAATGGCCACCTCAATTTTCTAAAATGCAGTTGATAAAATAACCATCCCTTACCAAACCCTTCCATCAAGTAGGAACTGAGAGAAAGCTTGAGAATAGTCTCAACATTGAAACAGTAGAAACCTCCCAGCAAAGTTTTAAAACTTGGAAGTAGGAAAATTATGAATGTGGGAGTTAAACAGATATGGGCCCAAATCTGTACTTGTGAGTTATGTGATTTTAATATTTCAGGGGCCAATAACATTTGTAAAAGAGTGAGATGCTAATGATCACAGTGGAATCTGGGCATGTTAGGGGCCGAACTAGTGTTTTAGAGGATTTTACACTATTAAAATTATTTTTAGACAAGAAATTATTTTCTGTGTATGTACGTGCATCATGTGAGTGCTTTGTATCTTTGGAGTTCAGAAGATAGAATTCCATGCTGTGAGATAATGCTTTTGTGCAGGAAGTATAGGCCAGATAACCAGGCAAGCAGCATGTAATGGCACACAGGTAAAGCCACGGAACATGTGGCAACATATATATTAACAAAAACGGGCTGAGTTTAAGTGTAAGAGTTAGACAGTGGTAGACCTGAGCTAATGACCAAGCAGTTTTAACTAATATAAGCCTCTGTGCATTTTACTTGGGTCTGAGTAGCCACGGACCAGGCGGGACACAGGAAAACTTCCAGCTACAGTTCCATATCCTAGAAATGGAGCTGAGGACAGTTGTGAGCCACCATGTGGGTGCTCAGAATTGAATCCATATCGTCTGTAAGAGCAACAAGTGTTCTTAACTGCTGAGCCATTTCTTTGGCCCTGAAGGCATTAATCTTTATCACATGGCTGAAGTGTCAGTCAACATTCCCATTTTGCAGGTGGGTAGCTATGCTAGTCTTACACCACTATAACACATCCCTGACACCATCAATTTGTGAAGAGAAAAGGGTGATTTTGTCTTGAAGTTTGAAGGTTTCTGTTTACGATGGACTGGCTGTGGCTTTAGGTGTGTCATGAAGCAGCTTGTGACGGCATGAGCACACTGTGGAGCAAAATTGCTTGCCTTGTGGCGGGAAGTGAAAGGGAGAAAATGGAGGAAGCTGAGTGAGGACTGAGTTGCCACAATCCCTCTGAAGACATGTCTCCAGTGAACCAAAGGTCTCCCATTAGGTCCCGTCTCTTAAAATTATCACTGCCTCCCAGTACTGCCAACCTGGGGACAAACCCCTAACAAGCAGGCCTTTGTGGGGGTGTGAGGACAATCAAGTTCCAAGTTGTAGTAGAAACTGAGAATATAAAAAATCTCTTATTTTTCTCATTCTTAATATTTTTAGAGACACAGTTTCACTCTGTTGCCCGGGAAGGTCCCAGACTGATGGTTCTTTCTGCCTCAGCCTCCTGGGTGCTGGAATTACAGGTGTATGCTGCCATACTTAACTTCAGAGTTAGTTTAAAGAGTAAAGATACTTGCTCTGCAGAGTTTAACTCTTCCTACTCGTGGTAATGTTGCTTAAGAAATCCAGAAATGGACTGAATCTGTGAGGGGGCTTCCAAGGAGTCTGGTGTGTGAGTCTATGTAGATCAGGTAGAAAGAGTTACATACAAAACAAAAACAACAGCAACAACAACGACAAAACAAACAAACAAACAAACAAACAAACAAAAACCATGAGGAATAATAAGTCCATGTTTCTTTCCAGAGATAAGACACCCTCTTTCCTCGTCTCTGATGCCAGAACTTTAGGCTGTCTACTTTGAACACCAGTCCCCAGTTCCTGGACCATAGGCCATTAGATTCAGACTGAGCCATGATCTGGCCATCCCAGTGTCTCCATCTTGCAGACAGAGTGCCACTAGACTGCCTCTGTAATAACCATGTGAGCCAAATGCCCAAAGAAGCCCACATATACATACATACATGGTACACATATGAAATATCTGTATCATCTATCTATCTATCTATCTATCTATCTATCTATCTATCTATCTACCTACCTACCTATCTATCTACCCACCTACTTACCTATCTATTGTGTGTGTGTGTGTGTGTGTTTGGTTTCTCTGGAGAACCCCAACCTATCCAGAAACATACAAATATGTGAATGACAAATTCTCTCTAAGCCCTAAGGTAAATCTGCATAATCGTCCCAGGAAGTGTTGCTGAATGTCAGATGTTTTCACTCAATACTCACAACAACTTTTTATTATCTGTGCTTAGCATGGAGGAAAGGGAAAGGGAGGGCTGGAAGAGGAGGGTTCCTGTTGAAAATCACACAGCTAATGAGTTCTGGTGTTGTCTTTGAGGCCATGTGCTTGACCTTGGAGCCAGTGCTTATATGCATCATGCTTACTGGCTGGCCTTTGGTCAGAGGAGGATTTCTGGGATTGTGGGCACAACTGGCAATTGCATAAATGTTGCAGAGGATTGTGAAATGCATGTGCATTTCCTTTTGTTTCATGTCTCGTGAAGTGTGTGGTGGAGGGGGAGAAGATCTTTCTACATTCAGATACAGTGTCACAGAGAGATTGAATAGTATATCCATCCACGGTCACTGCTCACGTTGCCATGGGCAGAGATGGTCGACCTCAGCCACAGGACAAACACAGGAGCTGTGGAAAACTGAGCACTGTGCCGGACTGGTCATGATGTCGCTGCACCAGTGGTATCAGCTGAGTGGCGTGAGCAACAGTGACGCTCTGTTCTTTCACTCCAGGCATCGTGCTTCCCCTTGCTTGGGTGCATAGAGCACATGGAGGACACATAGGTTGTTACACTTTGGATTTTAAATGCCTGTCACAACCCTATATGCTAAAGTCTTGGTCACCAGCTACCGTGGTAGAACGTTTGACAGATGGCGTGTAGTTGGGAGAAGTTAGATCATTGGAGATGTGGCCTCTGTGAGGTGTTGGGGCCCCAGGCCTCTATTGTCTCTCTTCTCTTTGCTTCCTATGAGGTGAGCATCTCTGCTCTGCGGTGTGTTCCTTGCCACATCTGTTGCACCATGAGCCCAGAAGTGATGAAGCCAACTGGCCACGGACTAAGCCCTGGGCATCTGTGAGCCACAAAACATCTTTGCTTCTTCTCGGTTGTTTACCTCAGTTTTTTACTTTGCTTTTTATTATTGCAATGGAAAGCTGACCAACTCAAGCATTCTGCTGGAAACCAGTAATATTTTTTTTCAGAAAATGCATTTCCATAGGCTTCTTTTCCTGGTTAGGAGCTATCGAGATGGTTGGGACATTGAACATAGGTGGTGTTTGGGTTGCCCTCCAATGGGAAGCTGAAAGATGTGAAACTTCTTCCTTCTGGATGACTTTGTTCATTTGACCTGTGACATGTTTTAGTGGTTTCTGAGGATGGAGGATGATGTAGATTCTGAACATAGTGACATCTCCTAGGCCATCCAAGGCTGTTCAGAGGAGGTCTGGCTGTGAAAATGCAAAGTTGACCAAAGGCTTTTATGGTACATAGGACAGGCAAAAATAATTCTCTGTGGATTGGGCAAAGGGGACAGATGTTTGGATGGTACCCAGAGATTTCTCAAATTGTTGCCATAACTTTAGTTTAGGGGTTTGTTTTTGTTTTGGGGGGCTGGACATTGAACCAAGAGTTTTTATAGAGGCTGAGTACATGTTCTACCACTGAGCCATTGCCTCTACCCTAATCATGAACTTGACTTAAGGTCTTGAGTCCAAAAGCATGGCCTCTGTTCTTAGAGAATCATTTCCTTTGCTCTGGTCACTGTGAGATTTACTGCTTGCAATAGTGAACAAGATCCTTGCTGTCGAGCCGGGGGGTGGTGGTGCGGGCCTTTAATCTCAGCACTCAGGAGACAGAACCCAGGCAGATCTCTGTGAGTTCAAGGCCAGCCTGGTCTACAGAGTGAGATCCAGGACAGGCTCTAAAACTACACGGAGAAACCTTGTCTCCTCCCCCCACCCATAAAAAAAGATCCTCGCTGTCCCTAGTAGAACCCAGGATGAATATTGCCATGCAAACAGCATTTTCTTCTCTTTCAGTTTATCCAGCTCCACTCTTTAAGGCCAGGCAAGTGAAGGTCTCATTACTCTTCCAGAGTTTGGGACTAAACAAAAGTGACAAGAAGACAGTGAGACACAGAGTGGTGGAAGCCATCCGTTCTGTATGAGGCACATAACCCAGTCATCTGAAGTCAAGAGGTCAAGGACAATCACGGAAGCAAATGTCTTCTGGCTTTGCACTCACTCTCAAGAGGCTTCGTTGTGTGCTCTGTGAAAGAGGCTGGAAGGGATGGGGAGGAATTAAGCCAGAGCAAATTGCTGGTGTCTCGACACCAGCTCTATCTTTTGACCTCTCTCAGCAGTTTCTTCGCAACCGTAAATCTTCCCCTGGGCACACAGCAAGGCTGGGAGGAGACTATTTGTCCCAAAGCTTTCAGGGCACACAGGCGTGGCCTTGGCAGGTCCCTGCCACCTTTTTATCTGCAGTAGTTCAGCTCCAAGCAAAACTGCAGGACATGAATCTCTTATTTTGTGTCACTCATTACTTTGGGTTCTGTCCTGTAGGGTGGTGCCCTGTTCCTCACTCCCGTTCACTGTTTACTTCCTCAGATCCATTCCCCAAAGCTGACGATCCATATTTTGTTCTCTTAAGGCTCTGATGCTACCAATTCTACCCAGCTGAGGTAGTAATGCAGTTCGCTTCAGGGGGTGGGGGGGGGATACATGACCATCATTAGGAAAGCTGGGATCCAGGACATGTTGGGTTGATAACTCCTCTGCTCAGTGCCTGGGTGTGAATCTGTAAAATGGGTACTGCATGATTTCCTGAGCTTGCATTTTCACGGGAGTCTCCAGTTGTCAGCAGAGCCTGGAATGTAGGCATAGGCAAAGGCTCTCTACAGCTTCTCCCATCATACCCTTTTCTACCACTCACTCCTCAGAGCAGCCCAGGTTTTATCCATGCTAGCTGTTGAGATGTGACTACCTCTACATTCCTTAAGGACCTTTGGTACCCTACCAAGTCTTCTTGAACAGTGAACTATTCTCCAGCTTTATGTCCAGTCTAGGGGGGAAAAATCCTTTTGGCCCTTGTTGTGGTTTGGAATGTCCCCCAGTGGCTCACGTGTTTGAACACTTGGTCCCCAGCTGGTGGGGCAGTTTTAGTAGGTTGTGGAACCTTTAGATGGCTCTGCGGAGGGGGGCACAGCTTTGGGGAATGGATCTGAGGAAGTAAACAGTGAACGGGAGTGAGGAACAGGGCACCACCCTACAGGACAGAACCCAAAGTAATGAGTGACACAAAATAAGAGATTCATGTCCTGCAGTTTTGCTTGGAGCTGAACTACTGCAGATAAAAAGGTGGCAGGGACCTGCCAAGGCCACGCCTGTGTGCCCTGAAAGCTTTGGGACAAATAGTCTCCTCCCAGCCTTGCTGTGTTTTAGGAGGTGGTGCCTCACTAGATGAAAAAGGTCACTGGGTGGGCCTTAAGGCTTACAGCTTGGCCTCCGTTACTATGTGCTCTCTGCTTCCTGGTCTGCCGAGACGCCAGGGGAGGAGTCCCAGCTACACACTTCTGCACCGTGGAGCCACCTGCTGCCATGCCTTTCCACCACAGTGGACTGTCTCCTGTCAGACTGTGAGCCGAAATGAAGAAATGAACCCACCTCCCCTAAACAGCTTTTCTCAGGTATTCAGTCACAGAAACTAATACAGTCTTCCTTGCCTGTCGGGTTTTAGCATTCTCTGCCACACTAAGTAGGCTCTGACATGAAGTGCTTCTTTGGTTTCTCCATCCAATTCTCATACATCCATGAACTGGATAGGATCTCCCAGGGGGATGGCTCTGCGGAGGGGGGCACATTTTGCTAGCTAGTCTCCTGCTACTTTTCCAGCTACAGAGCTTCTTTTAACTCACCTTGCTCCTTACCAGCTCCCCACAGGATACCTGGGCAAGCCTAGATCTATCTCCTCCTGGTGAGCTTAGTAACCCTGTGCCTCTGCAGGAGGAGGCTCACTGTCCACTCTAGGTGTTCATCATGGGAGTATTTTCAAGGAAGACAACTCTCTACCCACGAAAGGGTCTGGTGTGGTGAAGTTGTCATTGCCCCTTTCTATGCATACATTAGCATTTCACTTGTCAATGGGGCTTCATGAGTCAACAGTTGGAAATCCATTACACATTAGTAAGTTTTCTTCCTGTGAATTGTGTTACTAGACTATTAGTAATTCTCCCCGGCTATCCAGTGCATTCAGATAATTAAAGTATTGAACAATATTCATATCTTTTAAATCAGATTTTAAAAAAGCCACAAAACTATGAACCTGTGGCTTCCAAGCTGCAGCTAACATTTGTTAAGACAGGAAAAAGAATAAAGTAGAATTCAAAATGTCAGAATACATCCATTTACTATGTGTCATGATTTGCTTTTGCTTTTTAAATTTGTTTATTGCGATTTTGTGAGTGTGTGTGTGTGTGTGTGTGTGTGCTCAAGACACAGCACAACTGACAGGAGACAGTTCTTTCCTTCCACCGTGTGGGTCACAGGCGCTGAATGCTGGTCTTCAGGCTTATTGGGAAATATCTTCACCAATAAACTGGCACATCATACTGTTTTATTTTCTAATATGGAACATGTTTCAATTCTCTCTCTCTCTCTCTCTCTCTCTCTCTCTCTCTCTCTCTCTCTCTGTGTTTGTGTCTCTGTCTCTTTGTCTTTCTCTCTCTCTCTCTCCACCCTTGAGTTACTCAGTTTCCTAAGGAGCTGTATCACTTTAGGTTTTGTTTTCTTTTGTTTTTAAGAGAAACTGAAGTAGACGCCCCTGGGTACTCATCCTTGATTTGCTTCTTAGTTACCTGGAGCTCCCTTCATAATTAAGAGTTTATTGATTTTAAGCATATTGTACTGTTCTGTGTGTTGTGTGCTATCACTCTTATGAAATAGTTCAAAAAAAAAAACAAAAACCATGATTCTTTTAATTTTCTTTCAAAATTCTAACTGAGGAGTTCCCTTGTGGCCCCATTGAGTTATTTTCATTGCTATACAAATGGAGTCAAAGTTACTTACTCATTTCACTCTTGAGGGATGATGTTCTGTTTACTGTTATGAACTATACTGTAGTAAATATTCGTGCATCTCTTCCTGTCCACATGTGGCAGAAACTATCACAAAGCTCCTTTCACAAATCAGAGAAGACTATTTGATTAAAGGGAGAGCCATGCCGTGCTTGTCCTTCTAATGCCAAAGTCTTAAATATTGTGACATTAGATCCCCACTTTTCACCTTTGGAATAAATTATAGGGATGGAACCAAACATGACTGGCAAAAAAGAAAAAACAGGTCAATGAAATGATTCCTATGCTATACTCATAGATCATTGCTTAGCCCAATTGTCATCAGAGAGGCTTCACCAAGCAACTGACGGAAACAGATGCAGAGACCCACGGCCAAGCAGTAGGCCAAGCTTGGGGAATCCTTTGGAAGAGGGGAAGGAAGGATTATGGAAGTCAGAGGGGCTCAACTAACCTGTGCTCATGAGCTCACAGAGACTGAACCGCCAACCAGAGAACTTGCAAGGGACTGACCTAGGCCCTCTGCACATAAGTTATAGTTGTGTAGCTTGGACTTTTTGCAGGATTCCCAATAGAGGGACAGGGCTATCTCTGACTCTGTTATCTGCTTTTGGGACCCTTCCCTCTTAGTGGGTTGCCTTGTCCAGCCTTAATAGGAGAGGAGGTGCCTAGTCTTATGGCAATTTGATATTCTATGGCTTGCCGATATACATGGGAGGCCTGCACTTTTCTGAAGAGAAAAGACAAGGAGGTGAGGTTGTGGGGAGGGACTGGGAGGAGAGGAGGGAGGAGAAACTGATTGGGCTAGGGAAAATTAATTAATTAATTAAAAATTAAAGAAGATAAATGATAGGATGAATTAAAGATCTAAGTATGGAAAAATGTTAAAAGCAAAATGTATTAAAATCTGTTTCTAATATTGGAGTAGGATTTCCTGAGGAAGTTACAAGAAAGCACACCCAGTAAAGGAAAAGATAAGATTTCTACTCTGCTGAGGTTCACCAATTGTCTTTGTTGAAAGACTCCACATGAGAGTGAAAGTTCCACTCCCAAGTTGGGGAAAGAAGTGTGCATACTGTAGTACACAAACTCTAAGAAGAACGACAGCATTAAAAGCATCGTTACACCCCGAAACTTTCTCCCCCTCTTACTGCACTCACTAGAGCACATTCTTCTTACTTGTTTCTTCCTTCCCGGGTGGCAAAATGTGCTTTACACATTGTCTGATGTTTCCTCTTTGCTGTGAAGAGACACGAGGACCACGGCTGCTTATAAAAGAAAGCATTTAATTGGGGGCTTGCTTACAGTTTCCAAGAGTTAGTCCATGATCATCACAGTGAGGATTGTGGGGACAGGTAGGCACGCATTTACTCCATTTATTGCCGTGATTGTGCCGTATGTGTGGATGGACAACAGCCCATCCAGGCTAGCTATGCATGCCAGGGATCAGCAGATAGTTACAGACAGTACGGGTATACCAGGAGGCTGACCCCTGTGAGGTGACTTGACATTCATGTTGATCAATAGAGTAATGTACATTACCTCTCCAGGTCACCTCTTCAGTAAGATGTAAAGTTCTGGTCGAGCTGAGTGATAGTGCTCAACTCTGCCAACAGCTGGTACTACAAAAACTAACAACTGCTTTGTTAAGCTCAAGCTCTCCACTCATCACATTGAACCTCTGCCCCAACAGCCCTACATTGCATGGAAATAAATGGAGCCACAGAGAAATCATGCTGAGTGCTTATTGCCACTCAAAAGGTAGCTACAGTGGTTGGGGAGATGGCTCAGTGACACAGAACACTTGCTGCTCTTCTAGATGACCCAGGTTTAGTTCCCAGAACTGGCAAGACAGCTCACAACCATTTTTAACTTCCACTCCAGGGGACCCTATACCCTCTTCTGGGCTCCTTCAGTACCAGGCACGCAGGTAGTCCCCATGCATTCATACAGGCCAAACACCTATACACATAACAAAAAAAAAATTTTTTTTTAAGAAATAGATTGGAAATCAGAATTTAATTCATGCTTTTGTACTAATGTGATGTTTTCTCCTTGAAAATTAACTTCCAGAAAACTAGGTAAATTAACATACACAAGCCATTTCCATGATCGACTTAAATTTTAGGTTCCTGTCTTGGGTTCCTATCTGTATAACAGTGCTTCCTAAGTGGAGGCAATGCTGCCCAGGTGATATTTGACACTGCCTGGAAACTGTTTGAGTTGTCGCAACTTGAGGAGGGGTATACATTTCCATCTACCCTGTAGCAGTCAGGGATGCCGTTAAATGACGATGAATTATCTGGACCCAGATGGTAACAGTGCTGAGGGGGAATAACTGTGCTATGCAAGGACTAACGGACTTCATCTTGGTCAATATGTTTTCCTTTTGCAATCAGACAATTTATAAAATAGGCCCACATTTGAAAAGAAGAAGCACAGGAAGAGTGATCTGTTGAAGACGAGAGTGTCTACCGCAGGGCCTTACTGGACCTAGCATGGCTGACATCTTTGTTGTTGATGTTACGATTCTAAAGGTGTAGCGCTTCTGGGGTTCACTAGTTAAATAGTCTGAAGTCCAAACACACAGCAGAAGAGGTGAAGAATCTGGCTAAGGTTGACGGTGTGTGGTTTGTGGAAAGGGCTCTGATATTCCCAATAAAGGCAGAGCTGTTACTTAGAAGACGAGAGCTAAAGTGGAGAGAGGTCAGAAGCCACACAGCTCCCTGACTTCACCCCTAATTGCACAGGGTGACAGGAACCAAGTTCTGAGGAGTGGAATGTGTGCTGGGGTCACACAGTTGCGGCACCCCAGATGGAGCTTCGATGGCCTGCATGCCCATCAATGTCTTTCTCTCCATCCTACATCGTCATCCACTGGACGAGGCTAGCAGGAGAGATTTTGTCATTTCAGATGATCCCCAGGTTTCCCTTTTGT
>CABHPP010139319.1:443-44084 GCA_902168425.1 Peromyscus attwateri | reverse complement strand
GTATCTATGGGATTTAGATCAGTATCTCTTAAAAAAAGAAAAAAAATTATTAAAAAAGTGATGAGGCATTGTTGTAATGAATAGTTTACATTTATTTCTAAACATAAATTATAAACACATGAATAGAATCAAGTTTACTTGTTTATGACAAAAACTTCTTGAAGTAGGTTATACATAAGTGTAATAATACAGTAATAATGACTGTATTATACTAATAAAGACACTATGTTTAAAAGTTTAGGTTAATCTTATTGTGTTGAGACAATCTCATGCTTGTCAGGCTATATTATACCTTATTATATTTATATTATGTAACTGTAACAGTTGAATGTAATTGGCCCTCATACACTCATAGGGCATGTCGCTATTAGGAGGTGTGGCTTTGTTGGAGTAGGTATGGCCTTGTTGGAGGAAGTGTGTCCCTGTGTAGGTGGGCTTTGAGGTCTCGTATATGTTTAAGTCACACCCAGGGACACAGTTCACTTCCAGTTGCCTGATGGTCAAGATATAGGACTCTCAGCTCCAGTACCATGTCTGCCTGCACACTGGCATGTCCTATCAAGATGATCATGGTCTAAAGCTCTGAAAGTGTAAGCCACCCAATTAAAGGTTTTCCTTTAAAAAGAGTTGCTGTGGTCATGGTTTCTCTTCAGAGCAACAAAAACCCTAAGGGAGCAACTGAAGTTGCTTTGAAGTCCTAATCCACCTGCTTCCATCTCCCAACTGATAAATTATACTCATGCATTAACATTGATTGCTGAGTTTACTCATTTATTTTTAAATTGAAAAAATATATATGTTATTTTAAATGTCTTAACTGAAACAGTATTCAGTAGTATTACCCATATAAATACTAACATAATAGATACTATGCCTCCTGTGGGGATTAAGTATAGTGGTATTCTATTTGTACTGAAATGTGATTTTATTTGTATGTTAATAAATAAAGTTGTCTAGGGGTCAGAGTTATTAGCAAGCCATAGCGAAAGCCAGGGCAGTGGTGGTGCACGCCTTTAATCCCAGCACTTGGTAAGCAGAGCTAGGTAGATCTCTGTGTGTTCAAGGATACAGCTAGCATTGGAGACACACGCCCTTAATCTCAATACCAACCATAGAAGACCTGGAGGTCTGGACAGAGAGGCAGTGATGAGACAGCCACGTAGTTGGGTTTATAACCAATGAGAAGGAAGAACCAGAACTCTTTATAAGACGAACGCACAGGAAATACCTCCCTTTTTTCGGAGAGCTCTCTTGGCGGGAGAAGCTAGCTGGCGGAAAGCGGGTAAGGCTTCTAGCTCTGACCTCTTGGGCTTTCACCTTTACATTGGCTCTGTGTTTCTTATTCAATAAGGCGGTCGGTTACATCTACAATTAAGGGTGTATCATTATCTGTGATATTTGTATTAAGGATCTGATTCTAAGTTATTAACTCTAAGTTCCTTGTGTTCCAATCAGTTTAGAAAAAATAAGAAAGATAGAGGAAAATCTCTATTCAGGATAGTGATTCTGCCTCTGGCCCCACTCCCCAGTTGTGTTTATATTCCAAAGCAGATAGATAACCACAATCATTACCATACTTCTCCTTTTCTGTAGGTCTTCTTATCTGATCCTAGTACAAGCACTGGTCTTAAGACACTTATAGAATATCCTGGTTGATTTCCTCTTGACATTTGAAAATTGTATTTTAGAGATTTTTTAAAAATAAGATCACATTCAAATATTCTATGTATTCATATGGTTGACAAGAGGGTACAGTTTTCTATGGAGAATGCTCAAAACCAGTATTTTATATCCAGTTTTACCGAATTTGGTCATAATAGTTGTATTGTGAAATATACTTGACATTTATGCAGAATCTTTAAGTTATTATGTAGTTTCTTTTATAAACTTTAATTTTGTCACTGTTCAAGGAATAATTAAATTATTCATGTCAATGTTAGCTCATCTTTTAAAATCTTCACACGGAAGTAAGTCGAGGCTAACATCAATATCAATTACACTATTAATTGTTATCACAAAAATTTCCCCCAGGTTCCTTTCCTCTTCTCGCCTTCGAGTTTTCTGTTTTAACCAATGTATTCATTCATTCAGCAAGACCTTCCTATTGAGGTTTAATGTCTTACCTAACCCCTTATATTTTGTGAACAAAGTAGGTATCAAACAACAAATTCAGACTTGAGGAGGTTTGCAGGTAGTTGGTAAAGGCTATACCACTGAGCTGTGTTTCCAAACTCCTTTGTATTTGCGTTCTTTTATTTCTGAGATATAGTCTCACAAATTCTACAGGTTTATTATGAACTCCTTCTGAAGCCCAGGAAGGCCTCATATTTGTGGACTTTCTGCTTCATCCTTCCAAGTAGCCAGGTTTATAGACTTGTGCCATCATGAAAATTTATTGTTTTTTTTCTCTTTTAGTTTATAATATGTTTTTTCAGGCAATATATTCTTGATGCATTCCCTTCCCCTAATGCCTCCTGAATCTTCCTGACTGAAACCCGCACACCTGAATCACCCTCTTTCTTTATCTTCATGTTAGCATGCAAACAGGCACCTAAAAATAATAATAATAAAAGAAGTGTTGCCCTGCTTCGTCCTTGGGATCATTGGTGCAATGGTCCACGAGGGTGGAGGGAACAGAAATGGGAACAAGGTTTGGATGACTGTGAATGTGATGGAGACAGCCCTCCAGGAAATGACTTTGGTGAATCAGCTCAGCTTTATTCCATAGTATAGGGGATACATAGGATTGGAAAGTCAGACAAGTTCTAATCTGCATTAAGTGACACGTTTCTATCATAAGTCTGGGTTAGTGGCAGCAGGGTCCTATAGCAAAGCTCTTAGTACAAGTCTTAGTTACCATGTGTGCAGAAGGGAAGGCTTCTCACAGGGAAGTATGCCAAGGGTCATGCAAAAGATAAATCAGGCATCCAGGCTTCCAGACAGCTTTCAGATAAGGTCAGTCTTCTTGGTCTAGGGACATTCTCCAGATAAGGGCATATAGAGAACAGGAACTTTCACTGAGGAGGAAGTCTCCATGTAATCTAAGTTTGGAAATAGTTGCCAGCCCATGATAGACTGCAACCTCTGACCAGCTAGGCCTTCCAACAAATAAGATAAAACAAAAACAAAAACAAAAAAACAAAACACACACAAAAAAACAACAAACAGAAAAAGATATAATAAACAAGCCAGAAGAAAAACAACCAAAGGAGAAGCTCAAGAAACACATATAGATACTGTGACACACTTTCCCATACACACACACACACACACACACACACACACAACAACAACAACAACAATAAAAAACACAAAACCAGTAGCCAAAATATATAAATATATCTGCACAAGAACCAAAAGGTTAAAAAAAAGAGAACCTGACTAAACCTTATGAGGCAAAGAACATTCAAAAATACTATTGTGTTTATTTTGTGTTGGCAGGGGACCTGACCTTAAGAGTTATTTCTACGCCCAGGGAGACTCAGTTAGAGAAAACTAAGTTTTCCTTTTTAATGGTTATAAATTGGTGATAGCTTCTGGCTTAGGGATCAGAGCTTGCACTGACTTCCCCTCTCAGCACTGGACCCCATGCTGAGACCAGCTCAGCCTCCTTGAGTGCTGCCTCAGTATCAAAGTTTGTATGTGCCTTGGACCTGCTGTGTTTTTAAAGCACCTTGTTTTCTTGGGGCCCTCCATGCCCTCAGACTCTTAAAATGTTTCTACCTCATTTTCCTTAGTATTCCCTAAGCTCTGATAGGAGGGATTTGATGAAAAGTTCCCTTCTAGGACTGAATATTCCAAGGTCTCTTATCCTCTGAACATTTTCCAGCTGTGGGTCTCTGTATTTGGTCCTATGACTACAGGAAGAAATATCTCTGATGATGGCTGAGCAAGAAAGTGATCTATGAATATAGCTGAACGTCATGAGTCCTAATTTCATGGTTACATTGCACTAACAGAATAGTACTATTTGGTTTTCACCTAGGTCCCTGGCCTATCTAGTCTCAGGGTCTTGGCCACCCAAACAGCATTGGTATGGGATCCATCTCATGGAGAGGGCCTTAAATTCAATCAAAGGCTGGTGTCTAGTCCCACAATGTTTAAGCCACTATTGCACTTGCAGATCTTGGGGGCAGGTCACCACTGTAAACTGCAGGTTTCGTAGCTGGGTTTGTGTTTACATTTCTCCTTTAGCAGCATGCAGAGTACCTTCTAAGTGCCATGAAATCATGGGGGTGGGGGGTGGGGGGTATTAGAGGTAGCTCAACTTCTCCCTTTTCAATTTATTATTTAAAAATTAAAAATTATGCTGAAGGAACGAGGACACATATTAAATAGGAAAGCAATGAACACAATTAAAACACTCTAAGTTTCTCCTTTGTAGTCTAATTGACATATATTGCTGTTATCATCTTGCTCAGTCATTTATATGTGCAAATTACCTTGGCGAAAATAATTGCCACATTCCTAAATTTTCATTTTATGTGAGCAATTATGGAAGTCTAAGGAAAGGGGACCAATAATTGCTCAATTTCAATTTTTTTTAATGTTTACATGGAGATTTGTCATTCTGGTTCTATGCTATTAAATATTTACTACCCTTTCCTATGGAATTTCAGTGAGAAACATTTGTGACAAACATAGCTTTGGTTCCTTTATTAGAATACAATTGTTGGAATAATCAATTTTTTAGTTTTTAAATAAAATGGGCTTAAAATTCGTGGAAGAAATAGCTTATGGGCTGTGAGTGTATCTTACAATTTAACAAAAAGGACTTTTTTTTAATATTTAAGAGATCCTGGGTTTGTTTCTTAGCACAACAGAAACAGCAAAAATATGACCAGCCAATTTCTGAGCAAGTTAAGACACCTACCACCAAGTTGTCCTCTAACCTCCACGTACATACAATGGTGACACACAGACACACAGACATACAGACACACACACACACACACACACACACACACACACACACACATACACACACTGAATGAAATTTATTTAAATAAAATAGAGTAACAGGTAATAATAGAAAAAATATTTTTAAAAAGTGTACATGAAATCTTACCAAGTTCTTAAACAATGATGGCAATTACAGCTAATAAGAATGGCAGCCTATGTGTCAGACATTGTTTTGTTAATTTTCACATTGTATCGTATAATTCTAAGTAGAACAAAATAAATTGTATGCATTCTGTAAATGAAGAAATTTCATCTTAGAAAATTAACTTGACAAAAGAAATCATGGAAGAATTTTGATGAGTACTTGGATTCCCACACCCAACTTAAGAAATCTTCAACCATGGGTTCCTCAATTGTGATATCTATACTACTTACTAATTTATTTGACTGTCAGGAGAATTCTGCCTACAAGATTTCACTTTACCTGTCTGTGAGTGGAGCTGAGACTCAAGACTGGTGTCTGTATACATATTCCCTTCCTGAGGGCTAGCTTCCAAGGTAAAAACAGTTACCATGCAAGCTTAGAAAGGAGGAGGCAGCCACCAGTCCCATGCAGCTGTGAAACACATCCATGACCAGTCTGGCACAATAGCCACAGGCATGCAATAGTGGCACACCTATGTTGATGTTAACCAACTGCTTTCTAATTGTATTTTAGACTCACTCAACCAAAGGGAAATAATGCCTGGTACTGGAAAGCTAAGCAACTATCCATGACTTATGAAGCCATGGTTATGGGAGGAGAACCTACAGCCTCTAATTAACTAACCCAGCCTAATTCCTGAGAACAATGTATAAATATGTGTCCTTATAACCACAGATAAGTATAGCCCTCACCCTCATCAAGAAAACTTTTAGCAACAGAGAGAGACCACTCCAGAAAACTACAAACAATCCAAATGCAGAGTTGTAGAGCCCAGTCCTAGTGAATACGTCTACAAATCACAGAGAATTGGAGAGAGATTGAAGCATGAAACAGGCAGAAGGCAGAATCAGGCTCTCCATAACACCTGTGCAAACCAGATTCAAGTTCCAAACCTGATTTGGCCAATCCACTTCTGAGAAGTCTTAAATTACCAGAGAGAAGTATTATAGACTGTATTCACTGTAAATCTGCTCCTTTGAAAAGTGAGCAATTTTTCCTTCATTTTCTTTCTTTTTTCATTTCTTGTTAAAGCCCATGCATTTCAAGAGCTATGTGTGCATTCTCTTTTGTTTTTGCTGATTTTACTAGGAATGTTTATTTATAATCTTTCCTAAATTTTGTGAAGCTATTCTCCTCTATAAATTAAGATGTATTATAATATCAAAATTTATTTTTGACTTCAAGGAAAACAGTTATACGTCCAGCATCAGGGAAAACTGAAGTGGACCGCCTGAGTATAGTTTACGCCCAACCTGAGTCACACAAGTCCCATTGCACAAATATAAATAAGAAATGAATAAAAAAATTAAGTTAAAGCAAAATTAATTTCATAATGTTATTTGACATTAAGGATCCTGTTTTCTTGGATTATGTACTACCATTATTTAATAATTGCAGAATAAAAGACAGAATTTGAAATTTGTGGAGCAGAAATATTAAAAATATGACATACTTAGGTTAGAGATACAGCAGGTTTTTGTAGAATATTTATCTAGCCTGCAGAAGGACCATAGTTCAACCATAATGCTATCCATGGTAACCATGGCTGTAATCTCAGCACTAGCAGTGAATCAGGAAAACCAGAGTTTCTAGATGACATTTCATAGGATAATGAGTTAAAAGCTTGCCTAGGATACATAAGTCCCTGTTTCATAGCATAATGAGTTAAAAGCCTGCCTAAGATACATAAGTCCCTGGAATTCTTAAATTACTCTTCTTAATCAATAATAATTATAAACATTTTTAGTTATAAAGATAAAATTACTTTCTTAATAATAATTATGAGCATTCATTTAAGTTACGAAAATAAAAGTTTTTTATTTATTTACATCTTTGTTTTTGTGCCAACTTCCTAAAATTTCATTCCTGATTTTCAACATCATTTGAACAAGAGAAAGCTTAATGTACCATAAGAACAGTTATAATTTTTTTCTATAATTCTTTTCTTCCCCCACATCATTTTTTTTCCTTTCTGAGGTAAGGTCCAGATGTCCCACAACTTATTTTATACAATGCTGGCCTCAAGCTCACAGTGATTTGCCTTACATTTTCTCCTGAGAGCTGGGGTTAAAAGAACACTCTTTCATAGCCAGAAGAAAATTATAAAATTCTACTGTATGGTTTATTTAAATATTTTTCTGATATTATTGATGAGGTTCATTTAAACAACTGAAAATAAAATTTTAATAATACTGTAAGAATCTAAACTTAAGTTCTAAGAAACTGTTTTCCAGACACAAATACAACATGCACACTCACCCACACATACACACAATACTACTACAAATAATAAAGGAAATAAAAGAGAAAGTGGTAGGGTGAGAAAAATATAAATTATATGGAGTTATACATTCAGAATATGAGCTCATAAGAAAAATGGTCAGTTTGTTATGTTTCTTGAAAGGATAGTTTCATAATAATCATTATAGGTCTACCAGAAGATAGACGGTAATAGAAAGGAACAAGATGTTTGAAGTTGTTTCTATCTTTCTAAATAAAAGAAAATGTGTACTTAAAGTGAACACAGAATGAGGACACAACTCAGCGCTATAATGTTTACCTAACATGTACTAAGTCCTGGGTTTGATTCACAGGAGCAGAGAAAAAGTGGGTGTATTAGCATATGTCCACAGTACCAATGTTTTGGTGGTGAGGTAGGAGGATCAGGTCATACTCAGCTACATAACCAATTCAAAGAACTCTAGAGCTACATACAACTTTGCCAAAGTACTGAATAATAAAAGTAGTAGACAATAAAAATCTGGTTTAGGTTATGAGCTATAACTTTACACTAGTTGCTTACAGTCATTTTGATGACCAGAAAGATATTTTGGAAACATAAATGATAGAAACAAGGACACACAATATGTTAAATTTTATATTAGGTACTATGAAATACTAAGACATCTTAGATAAATTTTGCAACAGAGGAAGTCATATTATACACTAGCTAGTAAAATATCATAAATTTTTACAAGTTAAAATTTTCTTTATTTAAATGTGCTAAAATTTCTCAAAACCATAACGAAAATTTCAAAAGATTTTAATTCTTATGTCATTTTGCTTTTATCCAGATTTAATATATGTAAATGTTTGCTTATTTTTATACAGATTTACATTCAGTGGTCACTTAAAAGAACATTTGGACAATCGTTAATGAAGCACATAGCAAGTGAACTGTTCAAGTCTTCACAAGATAATTTATGCTTTTTCACATTTAAACATTTTAATCTCAATATACCTAAATGTTTAATGTTCCAAAGTGTTTAATACTTTAAGAGGCAGGGCATATATCTCTTCATTATATGAGCAACTATTCATGGCAAGTGTGGAATGCATTCTGCAAGGACCACCATTAGTTATTGAGAACAGAATGGTAAAAGTTAGTTGTCCTTGAGTTCATGGAATTGGTGAACCAAGATATAAAACACAGAGATGAATGGAACATTAAAATGCAACCTGAGACTTGAGGTGACAGGGCTACATTCAGATCTTGAGAACTCATAAGAGAAATAAGTTAGGAATTCTGAAGTATCTGGAATCCTATTTGAAGAAAGAAATATCTGGAAGATGAGCAAGAATTCTCCCAACAAATGACTGTTGTGATGCAGTGCTGAAGGCAAATGCTCAAGTGGCGGAGCCAGAAAGAATGATGAAATATGAGACATGATTATAGGTATAATATGACTACCTCTTTTGCAAAATTTATCAAAGATGTCTTAGTATTTCATAGTACCTAATATAAAATTTAACATATTGTGTGTCCTTGTTTATAACATTTATGTTTCCACAATATCTTTCTGGTCATCAAAATGACTGTAAGCAACTAGTGTAAAGTTATAGCTTATAATCTAAATCAGATTCTTGTTGTCTACTACTTTTATTATTCAGTACTTTGGCAAAGTTTTATGTAGCTCTAGAGTTCCTTGAATTGGTTATGTAGCTGAGTATGACCTGATCCTCCTACCTCACCACCAAAACATTGGTACTGTGGACATAATGACCGATGTTGGTAGTCAATAGCTCTAAGTCATTGCCTAAACTTCAGAACAGGAAAATCACCAACACTTTGAGAGCCATGAAGGGCATAATTCAAGGCTCAGAATTAGTTTATTTAGAATTAATTCTGAGGAAACACATTCCTATAATTTTAACAGACATTTGCTTTAAAAAAGTCAGGCAACTACATCCATAGGTAATTTTATTGCAAAAATATTCAGGTGGAAACTCCAGTAAGAAATTTCTTCATAAAAATTATATGGGTTTCAATGACTTGAGAAGTTTCATTTGCTTAAGAAAGCTATTTTTTTGTCAGTGTGTTTATTCATTGTAAAATTTCACTTCAAAAGTAAACTCCTATGAAATCATGTATTTATGCAATTAAACATTAATACATTTCAAACAAAACAGTTTAGGATCACCAAGTAGAACAAGAGTGATTACTAATCATGGTGCATATTGTTGGCAAAGAAACAAAATTGGGGTAAATATACATTTGAAAGTATATTTGTGCAGTTGTCTATCAACCAAAGGGATCTGGTTAACATGTAGAAGCATGAATGACAGACATAGTATGTAGAGATATATTAGTCTGCTTCAAGTTTTTTGAGGGCTGGAAGACCTTTTATAGCTGGAAGACCCTGGTGTGAATGACACAAAGACCAAATACACAACATTCATGACTATGGGCATGGAGCAGTGACTCTGATGCATTGCATTAGACAGCAGAAAATTAGCCGTGTATAGACTTGTGTGAGTACACAAAGCAAAAGCAGACTTTATTAAGAATTATTATGTAAGAGTAAGAAACAGAAGAAAAGTAAGGAAAACTGCTGGTTAGTGGTAGGTTGTTTCCCATACAGGGAAAATCTATTCTTTTGCTTGGGGTTTTTTTAGGACTAGGGCAGAGGGTGAATGAAGGCTGAGGTAACTGCTTAGAAATCAAGAAATTGGTCAGTTCTCAGGACTTTCATGTTCCAATTAAATGTAGGTTGTACAAACTGTATTTGTATAACACTGGCTCAACTGGAGAGATTTTGATGTACTGTTTAAGAAAAGCTCACCTAGGTAGGGGTGGTTGAAGCCCTGCTCTGTGCCTCTCACTGACTCTGGATGTGTTAGTCACTGACTTTCATTGCTAGAGTTAATTATTTGATCAGCATTATTAAACTCTGAAATGTCAGGCATGCCTTTGTTGTTAATTAGGCCGTGTTCTATTTGTTCTCACATTTACATGATCAGCTATGGAAGAGAGTTAACTCTATCTTAACCTTTAAGTTGCTATTGCTTTTTCTTCTTTCGTGATTACTTCATATTTGTTTATGGGGTTGTCTGAGATGATATTTTTGGTCAAACTTCTTTTTTTATTTATAAAAATGTGTTCATTTTTACATACCATGCACAGATCTCTCTCTCTCATCCCTCCTCTCACTCCCTGCCACATCCCGATGCAACTTCCCACCCTAACTCACCACCCATCCCCTCCTCCAAAAGGGTAAGTCCTTCCATGAGGGTACAGCAAAGCCTGGTACATTCAGTTGAAGCAGGACCAAGCCCCTTCCCTGTGCATCAAGGATGAGCAAGGTGTCCAATCATAGGAAATGTGTAGACAAATTTCTAAATAGGCTTACTAAATAAAAAACATGGAGCCAAATATAGAGGTGAAAGCCTTAGACCAGGGAAACAGGGAGTTACCAGTCAACCTTACCTCACCAACTCTGAAGCTTCCAAATGTGAGTTACTTCCTGTCTACCCATGCTTTATTGCCTTGCTGTTCTGCCCTCTCATTGGCTATGTTAGCCCAGCTACCTCATTTCCTCTTTCTACACAGCTCTGTCATTTTCTGTCTGTCTGTACAGACTTCCAGGTCTCTATGGTTGATACTGGGATTAAAGGTGTTTGTCACCACACTTGGCTCTGTTTCCTAGTGTGCCCCTGAACACACAGAGATCCTGCCCACTAAGGGATTAAGGGCGTGTGCTGCCTGACTTCGTGTTTACTAAAAATGACTGACCTTTTCCCCCTGATCTCCAGGCAAGCTTTATTTATTAACGTACAAATAAAATATCACCACAGGAATGGAATTGAGAAAGTCAGTTCATGCACCAGGGATAGATACTGATCACACTGGAAGGGGCCCCTTAATCAGACCCAACTACACAACTGTCTCCCATATGCAGAGGGTCTAGTTTGGTCCCTTGCAGGTTCCACAGCTGTGAAGTTTGAGTTCTAAAGAGCTTGGTTCAATTGTCTCTGTACTTTTCTCCATCATGATCATGACCCTGCCTTGCTCATATTAATCCTCTTCCCTCTCATTGACTAGACTTTCGGAGCTCAGTCTGGTGCTTTGGCTGTGGATCTCCACATCTGCTTCCATCAGTCACTGGATGAAGAAGACGTCATTGACAACCTAGTCTATTTCAATTAGTTGCATTAGAAATACAAATGTAACTAAAGACAATAGTGTCTTACATATTCCCTCAAGTATTTTGAGGGCCAGCTGTCCTATATTTACTGTCTCACCACCTTCTCCCTTATCATCTTTCTAGCTTCATTATCTCATACCCAAATCCAAACTCCTTTATTTTTATTCTACAGTGCCTTGTATGTTGGTGTTTTAACCCTTAATCTGCCATTTAACCTCAACCTCTGTTCTCTTTGCAACATATGTGAGCAACTTGCAATTTTCACCACCAGCTTTCTGTTGTTGACTCAAGAAAATTTTAATTAGGGGAAAATTTTTTCTTAAAGAGGTCTTATATGTATTATAAGTGTTAAATGTTAAAATGGACCAGACTTTTCTTTGAAGTAAATGATGTTCTTGAAAGTGAAAGTTTAGGGATGGGTTTTTGTTTATGTGTTTGTTTTTACTAATTCTCCTATATCAAACAGTATTTGTCAAAGAAGTGTTACAATGCCAATTTTATTCAGATACAAAGAAGATAAAAATAGTTAAGCATGACATATTCATGAAAATTTTACATTTACTGATGTATCCTTATTATTTTTGACTATTATTAAATGAATATATGTATGAAAATTATATGAATCACTTTACCATTGCTAAGGTTTATGAAGTTTGCTTGTCTGTCTGGAAAGGTAATTGAGATAAATGTAAAGCAGAACTAGGGATTGACTAAAACTCAACAGTACAGCAAGCAATCAACTTGTTCTATTCAAAAACAAAATTAGACAAGGCAACTAAATATTTTAAATCTAGTCTTTAAAAGTTTTGTCCAGAATTAGTATTACTTCAAATTTTTGACAAGAATAAACAGAGAATTATAGATCTTTATGCAATAAAATAATCATAATTGTAGTGTTTGTGCCAGCTTGTTTTGAATACATGTTAAAAATCTTGATTTAACATTTTTAGTACTTTACCAAAATCTCTTACCAGAGAAAATTTCCCCATGAACCATTAGGAAATTGCTTACTAGACATTATTTGCTTAATAACTGACACAAAAATAACCTATCATCTGTATAAAAACTGGAGAGGAAAATGTTAAGCTAAATAAAAAATGCCTTGTATTGAAAGTCTAAAAGTTAAAGAAGCACAATATTTTTCTTTCTAAGATGCTGTATGTCATTGAGAGTTATAGAAGGAAAAAAAGCAAGGCAAATAAATGAGAACAGTTAAAATTATAATTTAAGTTCAAGAATATTCCAGGAGAAGTCAGGCAAAAAGAAGACTTGGCAAAAATAAATTGAAAATAATGCTAAATAAGCCAAAATGCAAAAATAACTAATGATTCATTTCCAAGCATTTTTGAATTTTGATAAAGATTCAAAAAATTAATAATAGCTATTGGATGAATTTTGTTAACAGTATTGTGATGTTCTTTGAAACTTCATAGTATTATACTATTAAAAACTCTATTTACACATTTCATTTCTATTTTCTAATTAATTAATTAACTTATTTATTTTACATCCCTACCTGACTTTCCCCTCTTTCTTTTCCTCCCGGTCCCTCCCCACACACCCCCTCTGCACCCACCCTACCATCCACTTGTGCTTCATTTCTATCCAAAGAAGGTCATAGGGCAGGCCTCCCATTCATATCAACAAAGCAAACATGGCCTGCCAAGTTGTTTTAATACTAAACATCTTGCCTTGCATTAAGTCTAGGCAAGACAACCAAATATGTAGAATATGGTTTCAAAACCCAGCAAAAGAGTCAGAGACAGCCCATGCACTCAATATTTGGAGTCTCACAAGAAGACTAAGCTATATAACTCTCACATATATGCAGAGTATGTCCCATGTAGTATCCCTGGTTGCCAGTTCACTCTCTGTGAACTCCTATGAGCTTGGATTCATTGATTATGTGGGTTGCTTATGATATCCTTGACTCCTCTGGCTCCTACAATCCTTCCTTCTTCTCTTTAGCATAATTCTTTGAGCTCAACATAATGTTTGGCTATGGAACTCTGCATCTGTTTTCACCAGTTGCTGGATGAAGTCTTTCTGATGACTATTGGGCTGGGTACCAATCCATGAGTTTGGCAGAATATCTTTAAGCATCATTATTTTGATTTTTTTTTATGGTTGCATTTGTTTCTACAGGCATGGCCCCTGCTAAGACTCCTAGCAAAAGAGTATATGTAGTCTGAACTGGCAACTTCCTGTGACCAGGCAAGACTACCAGTGGAGGGATTGTGAAACAAACCCAGACCCAGCCCACATAACCTTCAACATACAGTCTGTCTGGCACATGGGATGTGCTGGTGTAAGGGTGACTCAGATATTGGGGGACTGACCAATGACTGGTCCAGTCAGAGACCTGTGCATAAGAGTGAGGTCACCCTTGACACTGCCTGGAATGCCTGAACTCAGAGGCTGGATGACACAGGATAGAATCAAATGTAATTACAGAAAAAAAATGTGTTTACTTTTTCATTCATCCTACTATTTACTGCCTAAAAAGTTTGCAATATTATAAAGAACAAGAAATCAACTCTCTAAAAATTATGACCTATGATTAATGTTAACACAGAAATACCTAGATTGTTATTAAATAGCAGTAATACAGAATTTAAAATTGGATTAAAAATTATTGAATAATTTAAAAAGTATCTTTATTAAATCCATTCATAATATAGCCAGTCAATTACTTCTGTAAAATTAAATTGCAGTTCAGAATACAATATGATTGTACCTTCTTGGTATGTGTCATTGTGGTAGTTTGAATGCAATTGGCCTCCATAATCTCATAGGGAGTGGTACTATTAGGAGGTGTGTTTTTGTTGGAGTGAGTATGACCTTGGTCATTGTGTCACTGTGGAGTTGAACTTTGAGGTTTCCTATGCTCAGGATACCTGTTGCTTGCAAGGACTTTTAGCTACTAGTCCAGCACCACATCTGCCTGCATGCAGCCATCTACCTTGTTATGATGATAATAGACTGAACTGCTGTGGGATGTTCTGTATGCTGTGAATATGTGTTGCCCTGATTGGTTGATAAATAAAGCTGCATTGGCCTATGGCAAGGTAGCTTAGAGGCAGGCAGAAATCCAAGCAGATAGATAATAAGAGAAAGGAGAGGCAGAGAGATGCCAGCTTGCTGCCCAAAGACAACACAACCCAGATTCTCTGTGTAATATCCACCGTTACATGGCTTATTTTTTATACTACCTTTACTGTCACTTTATAGACTTTATTTTTTAAAACTATTTCTTTATATAACTGTCTACAAGCAGCAACAGGATCCATGGGGCTGGGCAAGACTGGAGAAAACTTCAGCTATAATGAACCTCTGAAATTGTAAATGATCCACTCCAATTAAATGTGTTCATTTATAAGAGTTGCCACGGTCATAGTCTCACTTGACGACAATAAAAACCTTAAAACAGTCATTTAACACAAAAATAGGCATTAAAATAGAATGCAGGCATAAGGATACATGAATCATGAGTATAAATTGAAATGTTTTTCAGGTTTCAACTCTGTCATGTATATATATATATATATATATACATACATACATACATACATATATATATATATATACATATATATGTATATATATGGCAGATACATGTAAAAAATGTAATTAACAGTGGAGTCCAACATCCTAAGGAATTATCACAGCTTGAGAATAGACATTCTAATTGTACAGAAGTTCATTAAAGTATTTTGGGACTAAGCATCTGTGTTTCAGTGGCTATATATTTTTTTTTAATTAAACTTATTTACTTATTTCACATCCTGACAACTGTTTCCCCTTTCTCCTCTCCTTTCATACTCTTCCAACAACCTCCACCTCAATCCACTCTATTTCTGTTTCTGTTCAGAAAGGGGCAGGACTCCCATGGCTATCAACAAAGCATGGCATATCAAGTTACAATATGACTAAATACCTCCACTTGGATTAAGGCTAGGGCAAGCAACCCAGTATGAGTATTAGGTTCCCAAAAGTCAGCCAAAGTTTTAGTGGCAGCCCCTGCTCCCACTGGTAGGAGTCCCGCAAGTAGATTAAGCTCTCTAATTGTCACATATATGTAAAGGACCTTGATTCGTCCCATGCAGGGTCCCTGTTGTTGGTTCAGAGTCCGTGAGCTTCTACTAGACTGGGTTGTTTCTGTGGATTTTCTTGTGATGACTGTGACCTCCAAAGCTCTTACACTTTTCCTCCCCCTCTTCAGTAGGATTCCCTGAGCTCAGCCTGGCTGTGGGTCTCTATACCTGCTTCCATTAGTCCCAGAGGCCATAAGAATATACAGCAGGTGACAACTGATATTCATAAGGTCAACTCACTGGATGAATAACTGTCTGATGGAGGAACCTCATAAAGCAGGGCATATGGGGCCATGGAGTCTGAATGCTGTTTTGCTTTTGTCTGTAATTTTCTTGTGTGCTACCACAATTCTTCCTTAAAACAGCTATGGAATTCTTCCTAAAGCCCTTGTGTGTTTTTCACTTATTGGGCACAATTATGTCTGTGGATTGACAGAAGGATTATTTCTTCTTACACTGTGTAATTTGGGTGAATAAAATATACTTCCATAGCCAGGCCTTTATTCCACAGCTTCAAGATGATTACATACAATTAGCTGACTTAAAACCTCAGAGAAAATTCAAAGTAGAAGAGTTGCCCCTGCAAATTACTCACACAAGGACAAATCCCAGGTGTCTAATTGTTGAACCAAGGTCAGGCATAAAGCAGCTTAGTGCCAGTTCTTCACTAGCAAAAGTCTTGCTGATAACATTAAAAACAATTCCCTGTATAAATTCTGTCATCAATTGACTCTGCATGAACTCTTGATCTCAGTTTTATGCTACAAGATTGAAGATTCAGCTAACTAACTGTTTATTGTTTAGGTCCTGAAATTTATACAGTTGACAGAATAGCAATTCATCAATTAACTAAGTCCAGAGAGAAACAGCTTTACTTCCAGCTAAACCTGTGGGAAAAGCTTTCACAATTAGCCAGGGGTTCCAAGGATAATCTAACTTAGTAGCCTTAAATAAAGAGTTACAAATTTCCTTCCTTGTGATCTGGATTTGCATGAAGGAAGGGAGAATATATTTTTAGGTTTGGCACACCTTCAACATCACTTTCTGTTGGGAGGTGCTGAAAAACTTGGTGCTATGTGGCTTCCATCTTCTCTTTACAGCCTGCTCACCAGGGACATTGGCTGACAGCTGAGTATTGCCATGGTTACTAACTCCCAGAAGCACTGGCTGCCCAGTTAGCACAACATTCCAAGCCTGAGAGAAACCCTGGGATTTCATGTGTGTTATCAGAATGACTCTGCTTCTTACTGTTTACTCAAGAAATATAATGCTACCCTAAAAATGTAACTTTATATTGTATAAAGCTTTCTGTGGGGGATATATAACTTTGTAAAGACAAAGAGGATTGAGATTATTTTCAAAATGGAGTAATAAAGAAAGTTACCATCAGAACGCATATGTTCTTTCCTTACTCCTGAAATTAGTTCTCATTAACATCGTGAACTTTTTTTGCAAACCTTGGATGCAGTTTTGGAGCTGGTACTATAAAGACTGCAATACATCAGTTACAGGCTGAAGACTCTCTGATGACAACTGTGGTAGTCACCAATGTATGAGTATGGCAGAATATCATCCAGTATCAGTATGTTAACATTATCTTTATCGATTGTGTTTGGGTTTTCCTAGGTCTCTGGGCTATCCTGCCTCAGGGTCCTGACACTCCCGGCAATGTCAGAGGTAGGCTCACTCTCATGGCATCTATTTCATAGTGGACAAGTCATTGGTCGACCACTATCTTAACTTAGCTCTGTGATATTTTTACTTGTAATCTCATTATAATAAAATGATTTTTATTAAAAAAAACAGAAAAAAATTAAAGTTTCAATTATGTCTTTTTTTCTAAAAGATAATAGATACCTTTTTCTCTATAATTTTTTTAAATTTATTTTATAATACAACATGACATTTTGGGGAGCAAATATACATAATCATATAATTACAACATATAAGCATATTTTACACTTCTCATTGTTACTCCATGAATGGGCCATGAAATTTGATGGGGTTATAGTAACAATAGCCTATTCCTTTAGCAAACTTTAAATACATAATGCAATATTGTTAACTTTATCTACTACTATATATAGGCTGTCTTTATCTCTTCATCTGAATACTTCCTAGTTTATAACATTTAAATTACATTGGTCACTTTGTCTCTCTTCCCATCTAGGTATCCAACATTCTGTTTGTTTTTATTTACTTTTTCCAAAGATTTTGTACTGAATTCATGTACTAGCTCGCTTTCTTTTTCATTTATGTTTTACACAGTAAAGTATACTCAGACAATGGAGGAAAGTGCTTTACTCCTGGAACCATCTCACAAGTCACAATCACTGTCTTTGAAATGTGAATTTACATGAAGTTATTTTACTAGTACAAAAGCAGAAATGTCTGTATATTAGCATAAAGTATCTGACTTTGTTTTTCTTATTTTTGAGAATTTTCGATGTTCATCACTATAATATGAACTTTTAGGTGGAAAACAATATTGTGCATGCTAGCAGGTTATATACCATAAAGGCAGAGTTTGTCCATTTCTGACTCCTTTATTTTCTGCATGGGACATGATATTCTCTAAACATAGATTTCTTTTACTAAATTGTGTTCATATGCAAGCATTAATATCATATACACACAGGAATGCCTGTCTGGTTTGTCTCTTCCACCCTTGTACCTAACATGTTAATTGCATCAAGGATCCAGAGACATTTTATATCAGTGAAGACATTGACCGTTCTGTAATAAAGATATATTTACTGCAAAATGGTAAAGGTTTCAGACCTGTATATAATATCAAAAGGTTAATGAGTAGTACTCTTTATAGATCCCTGTTTCCCTGACTCTCTTTTTATGATGAGAAAGCTTTTGATTTTTTTGGTGAATGATATGTTAGGTGATGATCTTTATTGACTCCATAAAACATGCACATATTTATTAAGGTTGTTTTCTTAATTTAAGTTACATTAATCTGCTTGGGTTGACATAACAGACTACCCAAAGACTCAAGTTTATTATTCTAAGGGGCAAGGGCATTATGGAGAGAGGGTATCAGTGGTAAGACAGTTATTCTTCATTGCCAACTTGACTGCATCTGCAATTAACTAAAACCCAAAGGCCAAAGCATATTTGTGGAGGATTTTTTTCTGAATTAAATAATTGGAAGTCAGAAGATTAACTTCTATTCTAGATCTTTGAGTTGAGAAGATACAGCTTTAATCCAGATTTTTTCCAGAGGGAGGATCCATTTTCAATCTGGGCCATGTCTTCTGCTAGTAGCCAATGTAAAGGACACAGAAGAAGAAATCTCACTCTCTGATTTTTCTTAATCTGTTTCCCTGATTTCTCTTAATCTTTCACTAGAAATCAGTTTCTTCACTGGCATTAGAGCCTATTTCTCCAGGATTCTGGCATATACTAAGAACACCCAAGACACCAGCTTTGTGGATTGAATAGCTACTGAAATTCTTGCACCTTCCATTTGTAGACAGCTATTTTTGGACTAGCTGGATGATGCTTATAAGCCATTCTAATGAATCCCCATTTTACAACATATATGTATACATAACACATACAAATGTATATTATATATACCCTACACACACACACACACACACACACACACACACACACACACACACACATGCTGTTTTCCTCCCTCTACAGAATGCTGACTAATACACCCTTTGGTACCAGAAGTGTCTAAAGTAACCGAAGTACAAGCATGAATTCTTAAATATCTGTACTATGTTTTCTAAGTTGTCAAGACCTGAAGCTTTTCCAGTTACTAAAACATTGTCCTGGGACCTTAGAGTGTGGTGATATTTTATTTGTGCTCTAATAAATAAAGTTTGCCTGGAGACCAAAGGAAAAAGCCAGCCAATATAAGTAAACACAAAAGTCATGCAATGTTAGCACAAGCCTTTAATCCTATCACTTGGGAGGAAGGGATCTGTCTGGATCTATGTGAGTTCAAGGCCACACTGGGAACAGAGTCCGGTGTGGTGGCACATATCTTAAATTCCAACACTAGTTAACCATGGAGGTCTGTAGGTCTGTAAAGACACACAGGAAGTGACAGAGTTGGGCAGAAAGAGGAAGTGATGTAGGTGGACAGAGAGAGCAAATCAGATGGCAGAACAGCAAGGCATATAGATGTGGGTAGACAGGAAGTATCTTGCTTTTGGAAGCTGCAGAGTTGGTGGGGTGAGGTTAGCATGTGACTGTTCAGGTTTTCACCCCTATATCTGGCTCTGTGTTTTCTATTAATAAGACTGTTTAGAAATTCATTTACATTAGACAGTTCTGAAAACTCAAGATGTGAACTATTTTACAAATTTAAGCAGACAAATGGATCTGGTTGTCCTCATTCACCAATTGTGAGAGATAATGTTATAGGTGACTCTGTATATCAAAGTTTTGACTATTTGTTGGAAAATGATGATGCTGGTTAGTTGCTCCCAGCATCTCTGGATAAATTGCCAAAGTTAAAGGAGGGGCTCTGTTATAAAAACAAGCAACTTCTAGCATTTCAGAATACAATGAAGGACAGCCATGAACTTAGTGACAAAACTGACTGGCTCCAGATGCACATAAATAAAGTATTAAGAGAGATGCTTAGAATTAGGCTACCACTTGGGGGTGAAGAGGAAACCTAGTTCAGTGGAAACTCCCTGGAATATATGAAGGTGAACCTTGAGAAGACTACTGGTAATGGGGGATATGGAGCCTGAACTAATGATCTTTTGTAACAAGGCAAGACGTCCGACGGTGGGGCTGGGACACCAACCCAGCCACAAAACCTTCTAGCTCCAATTTACCCTGACTTCAAGATATGATGGGTAGTGTTAGGCTAGAACTCGTGGGAGTAGCCAAACAATTACTGGTCCAATCTGAGGCCCACTCCACAAAAGGGAGTGCATACCAAACACTGTCTGGATGGCCAGGAACCAAAAACTTGATGACTCAGAGACCTAGGATATAACCAAAAAAGTCAGTGAAATGATTCTTAATGATATTCTGCTATACTCATATATTGGTGCCTAGCACAACTGTCATCAGAGAGGTTTCATTCAAAAACTTATTGGAGTAGTTGTGGAGATTCACTCCCAAAGATTAGATAGGAATTAGAGAATCTTGGGGAAGACAGAGAGGAAGGATGGTAGGAGCCAAAGAGGTCAAGGACACCACAAGAACATGGTCCACAGAGTCAACTATGCAGGTCTCAGAGGGGATCACAGAGACTGAAGACCGTGACATCACAGATCTTGCATAGGACTTTGCTAGGTTCTCTGCATATACATTTTGTAGTGTAGCTTGATGTTCTAGTAAGATTCTTAAGAGAGGGACTCGGGTGTGTCTCTATTTTGTCTGCTCATGGGACCATTTTCCTCCTATTAGATTGCCTTGTCCAGCCTTGATATGAGGGTTTATGCCTATTCTTAATGTAATGTCATTCTTCTGCCAGAACTACCATCCATGGACTTAGAGAATGCCTTATCCACCATCATGGCATTCCACTCAGTATTGATTCTGACAATGAATTCACTTCACAACCAGGGAAATATGATAGTAGGGTCCAAAAATATGGAATCTACTAATAGACTTGTCATGTTCCATAACATCCTGAAGCAACTGACCTGAAAGGAAAATGGATTGCCCTTTTGAACACATACTATCAATTCCAATTATGTGGCAGCAGCCTGGAGGACTGTGGCAGAGTTTTCCAGAAGGTAGTGTGTGCTTTGAATGAGTGTTCAGTATGTGATATGGTTTCTCCCATAGCCAATACCCACAAGTCCGGGAATCAAGAAGTGGAAACCAAAATGGTTGCAATCACTATCACCCATAATGTCCCACTAGGAAAAAAAATTGCTTCTGTTACCATGAATTTATGTTCTTCTGGTCTATAAGTTTTATTGCCAAAGGAGAGAGGAATTCTGTCAGGTATCACAACAAACATTCCACTGAACTAGAAGCTCAGACTTCACTCTGATCACTTTAGGTTTCTGGTGCCCTTACACCAACAGGCTTATAAAGGAATAACAATGTTGAGAGGGGTGATTGTTCCATATTATAAAGAAGAAATCAAATTCCTTCTCCATAATTGAGGTAAGAAAGATTATGTCTGGAGTACAGGAGATCCTTTAGGGTATCTCGTCATGCTATCATATCCTGTGATTAAACTCTATGGGAAACTATAACAACCAAATTCAGGTAAGATGACAAAGGTCACAGACACTTCAGAAATGAATGTATGGGTCACTCTTCCAAGAAAAGCGCCAAGACCTGTTGATGTGGTTTTTAAGTGTAAAGGAAATACAGAAAAGAGTAGCAGAGGAAGATAGCTGTAAATACTAACTAAAGTCTCCAAGGCTATGTGACCAGTTGACAAAACAAATGAGGATTACAACTGACTTTATTGTTTCTGTATCAAGGTGTTAAGAATGTGTTTGTCAAGATATTTGAGTTTTCTGTCCTCAATTTCTTTTTTATGTAATGTAATATTAATTAAGAGAATATCAGAGATTGTGATATTTAAGTTTGAGATACTAAAAAATGTCCCTCAAGGGACATTGCCATTTAGTCTAAATTTATAATGAATTTGTGGTTGTATGAGGGATA
Source organism: Peromyscus attwateri (assembly GCA_902168425.1). Lineage (NCBI taxonomy): Eukaryota > Metazoa > Chordata > Mammalia > Rodentia > Cricetidae > Peromyscus > Peromyscus attwateri. The sequence goes on along the minus strand of CABHPP010139319.1, from coordinate 21,837 downwards.
GTTATATCTTGTTAGGTATAATTATGACCTAGTTAAATATATAATAGATTTGCTATTATACATGGGATAGTTATATCTAATGTGAGGGATAATTATGACCTGGTTATTCTTTCCATTTGGAAATTAAGCATGATATAAGGATATATGATCGTGTGTCAAGTTAACAAAGGGTGGAATTGTGATGGTTATTTTGGTTGTCAATTTGACTGTATCTGGAATTAGGTAAGTCCCAAATGGCTGGATATACCTTTGAGAGATTTTTTTTCTTAATTAAATTGTTTGAAGTAGGAAGACCCACTTCTAATCAGAATCTTTGAGGTGTGAAAGTCCACCTATACTCCAAGTCTTTTGAAATGGGAAGATCACCCTTTAATCTGGGCCACACCTTTTGCTGCCCAGCTATATAAAAGACATGGATGAAGAAAAATTGTCTTCTCTTTTCCTGTCAGCTTGCACTCAGTAGGAAGTTCATTCCTTCAAAAATTTTAGAGCACATTTCTAAGTTACTCTGGCATCTACTGAACGACAGTTGAGACATCCAGCCTCATGGACTGAACAACTACTGAATTCTTGGACCTATCATTAGTAGACAGCCTTTGGTGGACTAGCTGGGCCACAGTAGTAAGACACACTACATATTCATTCTATCAGCTCTATTCCTCTAAGAACCCTGACTAATTTAATTGAGACTGGGATCTGATGAGAGCACTCATCCCAGTTTCATAAAACTTTCTCCTCAGTGTATGTTCTAAGGGACAATTCAACATAAACAGGAAAAAATGCTTTTTTATCTTCTTATAAAGTTCCCTAATGAGACCTTTGCATCATGACTTTATCTTACCTTTATTTCTTCCTCAATAGCATTACATTTACAGTTAGATCTTTATTAAATGGACTTGGTAGATAGGACATAAACATTAGCCTATAACAAAGAGGACTTTAAACTAGAATGGGTTACAACTTCAAAAGATATGTCTTAGTGACAAATCTGCTTATTATTGAATTAAAAAGAATTGGCCAGAATTATTTCTCTTACAATTTTATGGTCTAGGTCTTATTTTTCTTCTAAGAGAATAATGTAGCAGAATCTTAGAGAGTCTTATTAATAAAATCAAACCTGAGCCGGGTATTGGGGTGAATGCTGGAAGGTCAGAGAGACAGAACAAGCCACAGCTAATCTCACCTGCTGGATCCTCAGCTGGTCTTGCTTCCTCAGACTGGAAGCCTCTATGTCCTCATATCCAAATGACTCTCAGCTGAACTGCTGCTAGAAGCCTCAATGCTTAACCAGCCGGCGCTTCTTCAGGCCAAATGCCTCTCCAGGGCAAATGCCTCTCCAGGGCAAATGCCTCTCCAGGGCAAATGCCTCTAGTTTCTGGTCCTCACGCCTTATATACCTTTCTACTTTCTACCACCACTCCCTGGGATTGAAGGCTTGCTTTCTGGGATTAAAGGCGTTGGTCACCATGCTTGGGTGTATCCTTGAACACATGGATTTTTGCCTCTGGAATGCTAGGATTAAAGGCGTGTGCTACCACTGCCTAACCTTTAATATTGTGGCTGTCCTGTTCTCTGACCCCAGATAAGTTTATTAAAGTACACAATATTTTGGGCAATACAATACCACCACAGAATAAAAAAAAAAATCATTAAAATTGTGATGAGCATACGTAATAAAAACAAAGTGCATTAGCATTCTTGATTTCACACAGCAGAAATAGCCTTAGCTATTTAAATAAAAGTTCAGTATGTTGGATGGACATCAGAGCACAAAAGTATGGACTTAAGATTAGAGGTTTGAGCTAAGAAACTGAACAAAAATGAAACTTAAGAAGTTGCCACCAGGAAGTTTAACAAGAAAATCATCAGAGCTGCTTTTATCATTGTAATTTGTTATTATTACTTATATCAACCAATTTCAATATTTTTTCTACTAAATCATCTAAATTCTGAGGTCTAGGTTTGTGCATCTGATTAATTGAGCCTTATCTTCTAGACTTTGCATAGCTATGGTGCTTGTAATAAAGGATACCATCCATAAGAAAGTAGATATATGAAGCTAAACAATAAAAATTATAACTGCATCTCTTCTTTTTAGCAGCTCTATTTCTTATCTTAAACTAATATAAGAGACTTATACCTAAACAGAATTTTGGACTTTTATACAATTTCACCATTTAAATTATAAAAATTTAATTTAAAAAATTAAATTTATTTTTTAAAAAAATAAAATATACATATATAATGAATGTAATAGTATATATTATTAAGGATGGATATATATTATATACTATGTATATATGCATATATATTATGGATATATTATTATAGATTAGACAACAGCTACTGATCATTTTACTATGTCCATTGTCCTTTTAAGACTGTCATAAATTTGAATCATGAATCCTGCAACAGTTTTAAATTGGCTTCTTTCACATATCAATATGTATTTCCATGTCTTCTAAAAGCAAACTAATACTTATATTTTTTTACTAGCAGTATTCTATTTTTTGGATGTATCATTATTGGCTTATCCATTTTCCTGATAAAGATGTTATTGCCTGCCTTTAAGTCTCAGTAATTAAGAAAATACGGTAGCTATTATAATGTGTGCTTATGTATGGATACACAGTTCTAACACAATTGGATACCAAGGAACATAACCACTAGGTCATATGAGGGAATGTGTTTGTTTTTTAAGAAATGTTCAGAATTTTCTTAAATTCTGCCAGCAATGAAAAAGTTGTTTTGTTTCTCCAGATTCTAATCAGTAGATGGTGTCATCAATGCTTTGAATTTTACATATTATAATGTGTGCATAACAACTTAATATTATGTTTGTTTATAATTTTTAAATGACATGAGATATTAAGTAACTTTTAATATGTTCATTATTATATTTCATTCATATTCAAACTTTGTAAATCATTAAGCGAATGTAAACACTGCAGACTTGCGCTACATTTAAATAACTGCTCAGAAAAAATAAAAATGTTAAAATTTTGGGTAATAGATAACTCTTATTTATAGTTATACTAAGTGCATAACTCCTATGTTTTAGTATAGATAGATTTATCCACGGTAATTCTAGCTTCCACTATAAGGAGACTTTTTTTCTATGAAAAAGTAGGACTTGTCACTTAAGTCAATACTGTGAATGTACTTTTGGACAATTAATCATAGGACTCAATTATGAAAAATGCAATTTAGCAAGATCTCTGAAAATGACTGAATTTCTGTTCTATTTTGGACCCATCTCATTATTCCTGGTGGAACTGTCCTTCTTCGTGTCATAGAATTGGCTTGCTAGCCCAGCAGCATAGGCAAAGCATAAGCAGGAGGCAAACATTTTTTTGAGTTAATTAAACATGTTTATAAAAAAAAAGAGAAAGAGATGTCGGCATGGGAATGATGAGATAAATATTCTAATTGATTTGATGAGTACATGCTATATGTGAAATAAAACATAGTGCTTCTAAGTTTGTGCCATTACTGAATATTTATGTAGATGTAATTCTGAACGGTTTTATTAAATAGGAAACACAGAGCCAAATGCAGAGTCAAAAGCCCCAGAGGTCAGAGAGCAGCAGCTAAGAGCTGAGACCAAGACCGCTTTCTTACCACCAAATGCTGCTGCAGTCCTTCCCCTGAGAAAGAGACCTACTTCCTGTGTGTCTGTCTTTTTATTGACTTTCTGTTCTGCCTTCTCATTGGTTGTAAACCCAACCAAATGACCTCCTCATCATTGCCTGTATATATAGATCTCCAGGTCTCTATTGTTGGTATTAAGATTAAAGGCATGTTTCTCCATGCTGGTTGTATCCTTGAACAGACAGAGATCTGTCTGTCATGTGATCAGGATTAAGGGCATGTGCTACCCCTGCCAGACTTCTGCTATGAGTACCAACATGTAAGATACTGGTAAGCCACAAGCCATGTGGCAAGTTATAGATTTATAGAAATGGGTTAATTTAAGATGTAAGAACTAGATAGCTAGAAGTCTGAGCCATTAGGCCAAACAGTTTAAATGATTTAAGAATCTGTGTGATTAATTTATAAGTGGGTTGCAGGACTGTCGGGGCTGGGCGGGAGCTGGAAAGAAACTTTCTAGCTACATGTTTACTAAAATAAAATATCCCCCTCAGGAACATTTATATGTTCTAAGAAATATACTAGGTCATGTATCAAAGCACAGAAATCTTTGAGACATACAGTGATCCAAATGGAAACTATGGAATACTACAATAATTAAAATTAAATAGGCTCTTCTCACTCACATGTACACAGACGTGAGATGACAATGGTTAAAATAGGAAAATAATAGTGGAGTGTGCCATATTCCTTTTCTACAAAGCTATTAAAGCAATATTCTGCCAAAGTTATTTAATTTCTGGATATTTTGGCACTGAAACATGTTTTACCTACATAATGCAATTCTTCATTGTCTCATATAGCCCTAAGTCCTTTATGAATGAGATGAAAAAGGCTTTTGTTATCACTTCCAAGTTAATATTCTTAACTCTGACTTTTTTTTTAATTTTCTTTTCAAAACATGATTTCTTCCCCAGATTCTCTCAATGATGAAGTGTCCTATGCTCCATAAGTTCCAAATAGTCCCAAACTTTTAGTTAGCTGATTCTCCTCTATGTCTCTTAAACATTGTCTTCTGTCTGGAAATCTGTATGTAACTTCTTCACTTCCATTCCCCAAACTGCACTTGCTCTGTAAATTCTTTATTTACTTTTGCTGGCAACTTTATTGCTCCATTGAAATTTCAGAGACTTTTACGAGTAAAACTTTTGTCATACTTTGTTGAAAATATTCTTTTACCAATCCTTTTTATGTACGATATAGTTCCTTAAGTGTGTCAAGTAGATTGAAAGTAAGTACTTATTAGTTGAATGTTGAATAATTATCACTTCTGGTATGATTAGAGTAACCGTTCCTGCTAAAAGTAAGCTTTGAACCTAGGCAAATTTTTATTCAGTATGTATAGTTTTCATATATATTAATATATTCTGAAAGGGTTAGTTTTGGGTAACAACATTATCTTTTTATACACCATTTTCACACATTTTCAAATGAATATCTTTTTACATTATTCTGAATATATTCTTTCCTTGTTCAAAAAATGCTGTATAAGTCAATATACATACAAATATGGAACTTATTATCAATATATCATCACTGATGTTAATGTGTTTAGTGACAATTCTTAGCAAAGTCATTGTCTTATTTTTGTAGTGGGTTAGCTAAAAGCAAAAATTAAGATCTTTAAGTATTAAACTCAGAAGTGATTATAATAAAATTCCAAAATATCATTTGTAGATTTAACAGGTACATAACATAAGAATATAGTGAACTCCTGAATTATTTCCTGAATCTCAGGTTGTTAAATTCCTGATCAGTATGTGACTTAAAAATGCAGTTTTGAAATTCTCTTCCCAGTTAGCCCCAGGAGAAATATGTTGAGTACTAATAAAAAGATGAGAAAATGTCACATTCTCCAATATCATAAAATGAATAAACTTTTATGTTACACCAACACAATAGAAAACATAGCTGTTAACATATCTTGATATATTCCTAATGCATCCAAAAGCTGTTTGTTTTACCATTTGCTTGTTTGTTTTATCTATGTATTTATGTATACAAAGCTTGAATGGTGGGGAATAGAAGAGTATTTGAGAGAACATGTTGGATGGGAAACTGTGGTTATAATATATTGCATGAGCTGGGAGTTGGTTGTCCTCAAAGAAAAACACCCCAATTAATGATTTGCCACATTCATACACATACATACAAGTACCATTATTTGGACTAACCAGGTTATATATGTGTATAAATATACATATATGCATGTAATGACAACTAGTAAAAAAGGAGGCCCTGAGTCTGCCAGATTGTGACAAGCTTATATGGGAGTTATGAGGGAAGAAAAGGGAGGAAGAAAGGTTGTAACTAAATTATAATCTCAAAAATCAAAGAAATAAAAAATATTGCATGAAAAATTTTTTATGAAACTATAAAGTTAAGAAACAAAATGTCTTGCTCACCAAGATATCTTTATTACATATTAAAAGCCAGAGCAAGTGATGTGTAAATCTAAAGTTTTATAAGTGAACAGCATGTGGTATAGATTTATTGACATGCAACTACTTGGTGTATGTATTATTCATATGTTAATATGAATGAGAACAGGAACCAAGATATTAAAATATGCATTAACTGTGTTTTTGTTTTAACAAATGCTTACAATATTTGCCTCACTCATTTAGTCCACTCTGATAAAGGTAAAAATATGTAAGAGCTGTATTCCAGCACAGATCCTGAATGTAGTCTTGGACTTTTCTAAGTATGGTACTTATATACTCAATATAGGCTTGAGCTACTGTATGGTGGGTTCCTGGCGTGCGTGTTTGACCAGCAGTATGGCGGGAATGAGGCATCTGCAAGTGGCACATTAAGCTGCGTGGTGGATTTAGCCTTTGCTAGTACAAAACAAAAAAAGAGGTTTCTGGGCTACACGCTGCTTTGATAGAAGCATAGACCCATGAAGGCTCCCAGAGCTGGCCGTAAACGTATCACCACCATGTTGGGAAGCTGAGGTGGGCGGAGCCAGCAGCCACACTGCAGTTTCAGTCTTAGAATGCTGCAGTTTAAAGCAATAGGTTCAAGGTAATATAAAAAATAAGCCATGTAAAGATGGCTATCACACAGAGAATCTGGATTATGTCCTCTTTGATATTCGTAACTGAAGAAAAACATTTGATTGTAAAAGCTAAAGATACCTTGACATCAAAATTTGGATCTAAGAATATGTTGCATTGGAAAGGAGGCTCTGCTTTTATTTCCACAGAAAGCCAGAGGCTATGGATTTGTTCCATATTAAGATACATCAGGTTTGACCATCCAAGATTCCCTGAAAGGTCTCCGATGACACCAAGGCCCAGATGATCCAACATCCAGAACCATTTCAAGGCAACTGGCTCAGACGATATACCCTCACGGACTACTCCATAATTCTAAAATTTTCTTTGTGTCCCCATAAGATACAGTGCCCCCCTCCAGCAGGAAGTAGTAAGAGAAGCTATGCCCAAATTCCCAAATATACCAAGCTGGCTTTGGAGATGTGTAAAAGTTAAAACCTTCCTTTAAAAAAAAAAAAAAAAAGAAAGAAAGAAAGAAAAGGGGAAGTACTGTAGGATGGTCTGTATGTCAAATTGCTCTGATTGGACAATAAATAAAACACTGATTGGCCAGTGGCCAGGCAGGAAGTAGGCAGGACAAGGAGAGAGGAGAATTCTGGGAAGTGGAAGGCTGAGTGTGGGAGACACTGCCAGCCACCACCATGACAAGCAGCATGTGAAGACGCCAGTAAGCCATGAGCCACGTGGCAAGGTATAGATTTATAGAAATGGATTAATTTAAGATATAAGAACAGTTAGCAAGAAGCCTGCCACGGCCATACAGTTTATAAGTAATATAAGTCTCTGTGTGTTTCCTTGGTTGAGTCTGAGCAGCTGTGGGACCGGCGGGTGAGAGAGATATGTCCTGACCATGGGCCAGGCAGGACTGGAGAAAACTCTAGCTACAACTGAGTAATCCAGTAACATTACAGAATAACATTGCAGAGATTGAGCAGGTTGTATTCGTGTATCTAAGAAAGTATAGATGTATACACACGCACACACACACACACACACACACACACACACACACACGCACGCGCGCACACACACACACACACACACACACACACATATGTAACAATTGAGCAAAGACTCATATGGAAAGCTTTGGAAGGAGGAAGTAGAATGGAACAATGATGTAACCACATTATAAACTAAAAAAATATGAAAACAGAAAAAAATCTAACAGGGAAAATTTATATGCACCATATTTAAATCCTATATACCTAATGTTGAAAAGGCTAAATGAGCTACACAAAATGTTATTTGTTCAACAATAAGAAAAATAGGTGAATTGTTTAGATCACATAGAAACAACTTTCAATCATTACTATTTTAATAAAACTAATACTTTTTTTATTGATTTAAAACCTGATTAAGTTGGATGTGATGCCACATGCCTCTGCTCTGAGTACTCTGCAGCAGAGACAGACAGATTGTTGTGACTTGGAGGCCAACTTAGTTTATATAATAAGTTCTAGGACAGCCAGGCCTACGTAGAAGAATACTGCCTCCAAAATAAAAACCAAAGAAAAAACTGTTACACTATATTCTAGAATGCCAGGATTAAATGATAAACAATGTGAAGGAAATTTGAAGTTCTATTAATTTTGAATTTTCTACTGTTAACGGATTCTTCTAATTTATTTCACCTTTCTGATGGGAAATTATATCTTTGACCACAAGAAAGTTTCAGAAATATTAACATAATTTAGCAAAGTAAATGCCTGACAGAATGAACCATGTCACTGCAATATGTATCTCCTCTTACAGAGTATAGAGGACTCTGTGAGCTTTAAACTTGAAAAAACATCCTTTTGATCTATGCAAGCACACAGCTGGCATGCACTGGCAAATGACAAGATTTGGGCAATATTTAAAAATGCATTATATTGCAAACAAAATAAGTTTTCTTTCACACAGTTATTAAAATATAATTAGAAAACTAAACTTGAGCATTTTGACAGCTTACTATGCATGTCCCTGGAAATGCTGCCGATGATGGAGTAAATTTCTCAGAAAGTTCCGCTTTCAATTTAAACTTAAAGTAGCTCTAAATGACATTTTTCCTACTTTTTCTCTGAGTGAGTACATTTTGTCAGGCATTCTATTTGTTCATATTAAGTTGTATAATCTATACACTAGCATGTAATTCATACTTTGAACCTTGTCATTGAAAACCCTTTCCAGTATTCCCTGTAGGGTCGGTTTTGTGCACATGAATTCTTTTGGACTATTTTCATCATAGAGAGCTTTTCTCTCTCCTTAAACTATGACATATAGTTTTCCTGGGCAAAACAGTCTAGATAGACATTCATATTTTTTCAGAACTTTTTATACATGGTTACTGTCTCTTCTGATTTATAAAATTTCTTTTTGGCTGTTATTTAGATGGATTTTTCTTTATATGTGACTGTGACTTTTCTTTTGCAGCTTTCAACACCTTATTATTATTTTTTTTTCTGTGCATATAGTAGTTTAGCTGTGATACACCAATGGGAGTTTCTTCTCTCATCATATGTAATTTGCGTTCTTCATATAAGTGTGGGTATGTCTTTTTTTTAATTTGGGAAAGTTTTTGTCTCTAATCCTGTTAAAAATGTGGTCCTTGCCTTGGAACTGGGATTCTTCTTCTACAACAGTGCCTAAAATTCAAAGATTTGATCTTTCATGGTGTCCCACAATTCTTGCATATTCCTTCCATGTATTATAAGACCATTTTTTTCATGTTTCTTTATGACTGTGATCTAATTCCAACACTTTGTCTTCAAGTGTATTTGATCCATTCTGCATGTTACCTGAGTTTTTAAATTCAATTATTACATGTATCAATTCTCTCTCCACTTTAAGTTCTCTTCATTGATTTTTTTAACTTAACACATTTTTTTCAAATCCTTCATTCTCTTAGTTTTTCTCACTCTGCTATATATTTGCATTTTTTCTTGACATCATTAGGAAATTTATTGCTAGCATCTTTGTTTTTTTAATTTATTTTATAATTTAATTTAATTTTACATATCAACCATGATTCCCCTGTCCTCCCTCCTCCAGCCCCACCCCCGGCCCTCCCCCAGCTCACCTCCCCCATTCCCATCTCCTCCATGGCAAGGACTCCCATGGGGATTCAGCTCAGCCTGGTAAATTCAATCCAGGCTGGTCCAGTCCCCGCCTCCCTTCACCTAGGCTGAGCAAACTATCCCTGCATAAGGCCCAGGTTCCAAACAGCCAGCTCATGCACTAAGGACAGGTCCTGGTCCCATTGCCTAGGGGTCTCCCAAACCGTTCAAGTTAATCAACTGTCTCACTTATCCAGAGGGCCTGATCCAGTTGGGGGCTCCTCAGCCATTGGTTCATAGTTCATGTGTTTCCACTGGTTTGGCTATTTGTCCCTGTGCTTTTTCCAATCATGGTCTCAACAATTCTCGCTCATACAATCCCCCTCTTTCTCGCCGATTGGATCTTTAAGTTTTTTTGAGCTACTGGTTCATGCCTTCTTTAAACTTTCTAAATTTACTGATGAGATGTTGATTATTCTTTTAAATTCAGTGGTCTTGTTTTACCCAGGTAATTCTCAGTGGAGAACATTTTTATAAGATTACTAGGTTTTGAGGAAATATTTGCCTTGGTCTTGCACATTATTATGTAACCTGGGCATGTGAACTGATTGTGTATGATATGTGAGATTTTACCTGCCTCATATTGGGTCAGTACTGGAGCTGAGTGACCATTGCAAGGACTGGGAGAGTCGGGGAAGAAGATGGCATGTGATATTTTGTCAACTGTCAAAACTGGTGTTCTAGCTGCATATCCTGGGCTATCACTGCAGGTGTGGAAATGGAGCTTGCAGGATTGGTTTCACGGGTAAAACCCATGGAAAGATAGTGCAGGGGCTGCACAACTGAGGCTCAGCCTGGGAATATGGAGAAGATGATGGTGGGAAGGTTTCTTTCTCTAGTTCATTTTTTCAAGACTCCTAGTTTCTAGATAAACAGTTTCTCTCTTCCTTCTTATCTGTCCAACCACATCAAACCTTTGTGATAGTTTATATCCCCTTTTCATTTTTTTTGTACATATGCTTTTCTAGAATAATTATTTTACTATTTAAAAATAATAACTTCCATTATTTTATCAGAATGGTTTACTCACTAAGTAATTCATTCATGGATTTTGCCCATACATCTTTAGTGATTTCTTTACAGCAGATAAAATGCATTTTATCTGCATGTCTATAAGATCTTTACATCCCATGTACACAAGTGCCTCCAGTATCAATGACCTCATTTCTACATTTTAGTGTAGGTATTTTATCTCTACTTAATTTCTGAAAATGACCTCTCAGAATACTAGTAAGTTGATAAAAGAAGGAAAAGAATCAGAATTATGCCTGGTGATATGAGCCACTGTAGAAGATAAAAGAATTTCAATTTTATTTTGATGAATAAATTAATGAAATATGGGTTTACAACTATAGTTTTATGATTCCTAGTTCGGAAACTTGCATGATTTATAACTTGAAACTATACATTCCCAAGAGAATAACTTAATTCTATTTTATTGAAAAGTTGCCAGCTCAGTAAAAAAAATCTATATGTTGACCTCACCATGGGATTGTTCAAATTATTAAAAATAAATTACTTTAATATTTAATACACACATGTATACATTTATGTATAAATGCAATTATAATTATGTGCACTATATAGCATTAATATTTTGAGAATTTAAAAACACATTTTAATATTAACAAACAGAAATGAGTATACTTTGTATCAATTAGACAAATCATATATATACTTGTATCCACATTTGTATTTTCATAAAGAAAGTTATTCTTTTGTATTAGAAAAAAATCTTACATCTTTACCTATTCTTCTTCTTTTATCTATATTTTTTTGACTGTTTGCTTTTGAGATAAGATTTTATTCTGGTGACCTTGGCATCTACCACCTTGCAATAATTTTCCAACATCTGACTCCTAGTGCTCAGAATACATGAGTGAGACACCACATACAATATATAAACTTCTCATTCAAATCACAGTTATGTGAGCCTATATTAACTAGTCTTGTGGTCATGATTTTCTAGTTCCTATTAGATGCATTTAGACAATGAACATCATAGATAATAAGTTGGAAACTTGTTATAAGTCTTTTAATCATATCATCTGTATTTTATGAAAATATGCTTAATCTGTGACTATCATAGTATGATATAATACATTATATCTATATATAATACTATATATAATTAATATATATACATTAATACTATATATAATACATCCAGCCTCAGTATTTATTCGTAACAATTATATAACTAAATGCAAAATCATATTTGAAAATTAAATAATCTATTGTTCATCTATCAGGAGGATTGTGAACTGTATTCTTATTAAAGCTATTTTTAATAATTGAATTAAAATTTAAGAATGCATGCTCAAGCACAATGAAAGACAATTTTCCTCAGATCTGCTTAAGTTGGTTCAAACAGTGATCCTCAGTATAGTTTACTCTTTTAATACCTCTCCATTCATAGACAGATGCACACACATACACACACACACACACAAAAAAAAAAAAACAGAGAGAGAGACGGACAGATAGAGAGGCAGACAAAAATAGACAGAGAGAGAGAGAGAGAGAGAGAGAGAGAGAGAGAGAGAGAGAGAGAAAGAGAGAGAGAGAGAGAGAAACATGGCCTACTTTGTAGATTTCCAAATGTACACAAACTTTCACCTGTAGCTGGAAGTTTTCCTGTGTCCCACCTGGTACACAGCAGCTCAGACCCAAATAAACATACAGAGGCATATATTAATTACGAACTGTATGGCCATTTGCTCAGGCTTATTACTGACTAGCTCTTACACTAAAATTAACCCATAATTCTTATCTATGTTTAGCCACATGGCTTGGTACCTTTTTTCATTTCTGCCTTGTCATCTTGCCTCCTCTGTGTCTGGCTGGTGACTCCTGACTCAGCCTTCCCCTTCCCAGAATTCTCCTGGTCTGTTTGCCCCGCCTATACTTCCTGCCTGGCTACTGACCAATCAACATTTTATTTATCAACCAATCAGAGCAACACACATTCACAGCGTACAGAATGTCATTCCACAGCATTCACCTCTTTCCCAATCCCTCATCAGGTCAGTAAATATAAAAACTAGAATTCGGTCCATGTGGTTCCATTTCCACAAAGAGTTTGCCAAAATTTTCACAACCTTTCTCTACCAGCATCTCTTGCTAAAGTTTGCCATTCCTGGTGGTACTGATCTATAATCTGAGCTCAGGAAGACCTCAGCAGATAGTAAGATGAATAACTGCTTGCATTATAGATATGATACAACTTGGTCACTTAATGAGACCATGTGTCAATATAAAAGTTAAAAACTATAGCTTAATGGGAGAACATGTGTCATAAACCCAATCACTTGGGTTCCATCCTTATTACTGAAAGAAAATCAACAAAAAAATGAAAACTAAAAAAAAAAAACAAAACAAAACACTAATTTCTCTTCCTTGAAAAATAATAAGATAAAAATAAGCATATTTTTTGACCCAAAGTTAGTTTTGCATAAGACAAATTTTTAACATTTCAAATAACATTTCTGCACAGCAAGACTGTTTCAGTGTATTTGTAAATCAGCTGGTTAACAGATAGTTGGCTGAGATCTTGCTGCTTTACAAAATCCCCAAGATCGTGGCAACATTAGTGGAGACTGTGTATGAATGTATGCATGTGTGTTTTATATATTATATTTATATAGTATATAAAATATAAATCAATTACATAATATGTAAACATATAATGTGCTTTATTATATAATATATACAATATACATGTATATATACACATATACATATATATTGTATAAGTGTTTTTATCTCATCATTGGGGAAGGTTTTATGGATGAGAATGTATAATTTTCATGCAAATGCAACATAAAGGAAACTCCATTTATTTAAATTACAAATCTGAATTTCAATTTAGTCTGTAACAGAACCTAATCAATCTTCTTGGAAACAAAGAGTGTGAAGCGTATATGATGGGATCAACATGTAAATGTGATGTTATTTAAGTGTTGCAAATGAACGATTCACTAAAATGTTTCATGTAAATGTGTTTTAGATTTAGTAATTTTCAAATGGGCTAAAATCTAAGTATTATATGTGCTTACCAAATAAGTTTGACAAAGCCATGAGAAAAAAATAGTATTGAAAATATTTTTTGGTGAGGGAATCTAATGAAATTATATAGTATTATTTTAAAAAAATTATTCACTTTGTAAATTACTTCAGAACATGAAATAGGAAAATATATATTTCTTTTAAAAAATTATTGTGTTTTCTCATTATTAAATAACAACTTTTAAATTTAAATATAGTTTGATAATATTCTTTTTTCCCCCAAGTCCTTTCAGATCATCTCCCCTTCTCTAACCACCAACCTTAGGTCCTTTCTTAAATAACTAAAAAAAGCTCAGTACAACAAAATCTTCAAAAACCAAGAAAGCAAAATGAAATCATACCCCAAAAGAAAAACAAACACACAAATAAACCCCCAAACAAAACAGAACACCTAAGCGTGACCAAACAACTGACAACAAATAATAGAAATGTGGAGTCCTTCATATGTTGGTCAACTACTCCTGGACATGAGGCCTTCCCTGGAGTAGTTGATAAATCCAATGTCACTCCTTTAGAAACAACTGATTTTTCCTCCTCCAGCAGGTATAAATGGCAGTTCAGTTGTTACCATTTATCTTTTATGCTATGTTTTTATTAATTCACTCATACATTTACTCACTCATTCATTTTAAAGAATATAAAAAAATAAGATATATTAAGATAAAACAAAAACTATTACATAGAAGTTGGATGAGACAAACCAAGAGAAGGAAAAGAGCCCAAAATGAGGCATAGGTATCAGAGACCCACTTGTGAGGAAAAAATATATTTCAAAAAAGAGGGGCAGATATGTTGATAAACAGTCAAAAGCATGACTGTTGGTGAACAGTGAGAGAGGGGAGTTTTGGGGAACTGTGAGAGAGGCTCCAGGAAAAAAGGCAGAGGACCCTGTACCTCAAGTGCATTTTATTCCCTGAGTTGTTCTTGAACATAATTTCATGTCTCCTGTGACGAACATTTACATTCAATTTTTAATATATGTTTATTCTTGTTGGCTAGCTACAGAACCAAGTCTGGACAGTGTACCCTGAATCTGACTATGTCCTTCTGTCTTTTTTCCTGGAGCCTCACTCCCAGTTACCCGAGGCATTGTTCACCATGTGTCATTTCTTTTTGGCATGTTCCAATATAAAACCATTTTAAGACAACTTTTTATTGTTTCTTTTATTTAGTGTGTGTGTGTGTGTGTGTGTGTGTGTGTGTGTGTTGTGTCTGCTAGTGTCACTGTGTGTGTTTGTGTATGTATCACAATCATTAAAGAAGAAGAGGCCATTAATTTGAAAGAATAAGTGTGAATACTTGGGAAAGTTTTGAATGATGAGAGGAAGACATAAATGATGTAATTATGTTATAATTCCAATTATATATTTAACAAAAGTATATGAAAAGAAAATAACATAGATATAGACATGGATATTAAGAAAGTACAGAAAGGCGTGCAGAAGAATATAGTATATGCACTAGAGTGGGAATGGCAGATAGAAAAAATAGACACACTTAAAAAACTATACATTTAGTCTTTAAAGTTACACTGTTCATAGTGTTTAAAATTTAATAAAATTCCACAGTATACATATTCCTACTTAATAAACATGTTCCATGTCAATGAGTTTGCAACCTGGTTTCTGAGTTCAATTATATAATTTTACAGATCAATAAGATAAAAATCTATGTAAAAAAGTCAAAGGAATCTTTTCCATACATGGTTAAAGGAAAATTCAAGACCTAGTTTTGACTGTAATCATGGTTTTCAAACCTTCTTTGAGATTCACTTTATTCTCAGTCAGCAGGAACAAGGAGTATCTTTCTTTCTCTTGTCTCCTCTCTTTTCATTCTGCCTCAATAAGAACCTATAATACATTCAGTTTAGATACAGTTTTGAGGGACTGAAAGATGGCTCAGAAGCTAAGAGCACTGGCTACCCTTACCAAGTTACCTGGGTTCAAATTCCAGCACCCACACAAGAATTCACAGCTTCTGTGGCCCCACATCAAGGCAATCTAGCACCCTCACACAATTATAAATGTAGGCAAAACATGAATGCACATAAAAATAAATTAATGCTTGTATGAAATTACATAATATGCATGCTGCTTAACTTTAAGTACCACGAGAATAAAGGCCCTATAACTTTGTACCATGATCTTAAGAACGGAAAAATAGAAAATGCAGACAGCAAAGATTTTAAACATACAGAATGTATTTACTAGCAAACTATATTTTCTTTTTTGTATGAAGACCCAAAGTTACTAAAATCAAGCAACCTATTCAAATTAAGTAATTCTTTTGCATGTAGCATCTTGACACCTTGTGGGTTAACATATCCACTCAAGAAAATAGTGTATCTAATATACAATTATAAAAGATATGTGTCTGAAAATATAAAAGTACATGCTTATAAGTAGTTTCCAACTTTCAGAAGATTATACACTGGGCGTTGAGTATTGGATATCTCAGAGGCAAAAGAAGAAATGTCTCTTTGTGGCCAGGTGGCAGTAGGTGAAGAAATGGCATGAGAGCTTGTCATGGCAGTGATGGAGTGGCATGACATTCTGCTGCTTTGTAGAATGATTTTCAACCATTTTGGTGCTGAGTGCTGTTAGTTCCTGTTACTTTTTCATACTGGAACACATCTTGTCCGTTTTGAGTCTCCTCATAGCTTTCAAATGATACTCTGCTAAAATTCCAGAAACATATTTTGTCTATTTGCAACTATTAATTGTAGATTATTGTGGCTAGGTAGATAACTCAATGGTTATGAACACTTGCTATTCTTGGAGAGCCAGATTCTATACTCAGTACACACTAGATGATTCACAATCATTCATAACTTCATTTCCGGTTAATCTAATGCATTTTTCTTACTTCTGCAGGTACCAGCCATATACATGTTGTACATAAATACATGCAGGCAAAACATGCAACTATACAAAAAATCTGTAACTTAGGTGCACTGGTTTTTAGTGCAACAGTAAGAGGAAAAGTTCAAAATTATAAAACTGTGTTTTAAGATGACGTTGAGAATTTTCACTTACAAAGTTTAGCTTGATTATACACTAATGCCTTAGAGTTGTAGAAGTCTCTTACACCTTAGAGAAAGAATATTAGTTTTCCATAGTTCCTGAAAAATGCCACAAATTTAGTAACTTAACACAACAGAAATTCATTGCATTACATTTTAATACCCAGAAGTACAAAGTACATCTCACAAAAATGAAGTCCAGGTCAGGAAGGCTTCATTTCTTCCCAGAGGCTGCAACAGTTAAGCCATCCCCCTAACCTTTTTCAATTTTGTGAAGCTGCTCATATTGCTTAGTTCATTAACCAGTCACGTTATCTTCAAACTAGACGACAACTAGTTGACATCAGGTCAACTTTTCTCATTACATTGCCCTAATTTCTTCTTTACTTCTACATTTAAAGAGCTCTATGATTATATCAATTTTCCTAAATTGAATCCAGGCTAATTTTACCTATTTTGAAGACAATTGATGGCAATCTTATTTCTATCTGCAGCCTTTATCATGTAAAATAACATATTAATAGGTTACGGGGATAGAAATTTGAGTCATTTTTGGCTATGTATCATAACTATGTATTAAATTGGGCACTGAAAAAAAGATTTATGTACGTGATTAAATGCTACATGAACAGAATAAAATTAACAGACATGGGACAACTTGTAATATAAAATATTTGCTTAATTCATACCAAATAATTTCTATCAATTTCAAATATATTATTTCATTTATTAGTATAAAATTATGCTATACAAATGAGCTTTTCCCTGAATATCATTTCAAAGATTTATGTAACATTTAAAAAAATAATTGAAAGAGAAATTCTTCATTTTGTGGGTACTCCAGTTAAAAGAGACAGAGGCTGAAGAAAAGTTGAGCTCGTAGCAATTACATGCTTATCAATAACTCTTTGTATATTTAATATTCTGATAGTATAAACATAAGAATAAAGATGCCAATAAGATGATTTACATAAATGAACAATGATAAATCATTCCAGAACCAAGAAGTTGAAATATATTTAAATCAATGAATAAAAATTGTTTTCCTAAATAGATGAGTAGGGCAGAGTAAATTAAGAAGACATGAAATTGAACCTATTCATTATTTGGCTTACCAAATAATAAATTACAAATATAACTATTTAAATGTTTCATAATACAGAATTAGTGAGTAACAAAATGCGATGATTCTTTGTCAACTTTTTCTAAATCATATTTCATGATCCCTGTATTTAAGTATACTGTATAGATAGTGCATGAAATAAACCACTTCTTATTTTATCTGTGTGAAAATTGAACTGCAAACAAAAAGCAGAAAGAATGAACAGGAAATGGTAATTGTCTTTAAACTCTCAGAGCCTGCTTCCACTGACAAACTTCTCCCACATGGGCACACATCTTAGTCCTACCCAAAGAGCCCCACCTACTCTAGGGTCTATGTTCCCATACATGAGCCTAATGGGAAACATTGTCATTCAAACCACCACATCCTATTCACTGGCACCCCATAGAATCACGGCCATAGCACAATGCAAAACACATACTTCAACAGTTTCAATACTGCTTAAAAATCCAAAGTCCAAAGACTCTTCTGTGACCCAAGGCAGTATCTTAATTGTAACTCCCACATAAAATTAAAAAAAAAGAAATTATATATTTCCAACATGATGTTACAGAATATACATTACCATTCCACAGTAGAGGAATGGGTCATAGTGGGGAAATACCGGACCAAAAAAATTCCAAAACATAGCAGTTTTTTTTTTAATTACCTTTTTTCAAGTTAAGCACAGTAAAAGCCTATTAAGCCTTGCTTAGAGCATCTAAATATTTTTCTACTCCAAAGTCCCAAAGTCTTCCACATTTTCACAAAATCAACACAGTCATGTCTGTCAGAGAAAGAAACCATCCTCTGGAAATAACTTCAGTTTTAGTTATTTTTCTGTTAAAATGATGAAGCACCTTGACCAAGGCAACTTATGGAATAATGCATTTGGGCTTGCTATTCTGGAGAGAAAAGAGTCTGTTATTTGGAGGAAGCATGGAAGCAAGTAGGAGACAGGATGGTTGGAGTAATAAATTGAGAATTCCCATCCTGAAGCAGAAAGAGTGCACCATCCTGCTCAAGCCTATTTGATTGAAAACAATTTCTTGTTCCATTTGAGATGAGAACTGTAGTTTTAAATGATAAATTCATTCAAGAACTATCATTGAAATATTGTTCATTGCAAGTATATTAGCATTTGTTATTCACTTTATAGGCCTATAGAGCTAACATCTTTAATTTTTACTATTCTTAATAAATTAAATGAATCTTTCTTACAATCATTACTGAAGAAAAATTCTATGCATTGAAAACAAAAATTATATTAATGTCTTAAAAAAACCCTCATCCACTACTAGGGAGAAATTATGGCTTTGCGAATACTTGTTACCTCATTTTTACTTAAAATATCTTCTTATTTTTAGCACTGTGCAGATTATGATACTATTTCATAATTGGAGTACTCCCTTATACTTGAAAATTTAAAATCTAATAAAAAGAAAATTATGCAAACACTATTAGCTAGAGAAAAATGCTAGAGATGAAATGATACCAGTGCCTTGGATGTTACAAAGGAGATTTAACACATGGGGCTTAGTTCTGTGAACTGGAGATTTGATCTATATGAAAGTGTGTTCAGGTTTACATTAGAGGCTGTTCTTCCTCTCAGAATGCTAGAGTCTGCATACCAGGCTAAACAAACTGACCTCTTCCTAGTTTCCTTTAGGCAATTTCACCTTCAGAACTCTTCTACTTAACCTCTAATGTATTTTTTCAGAAACTCTTTAACCCTCTGCACTGTAAGTACAGCCTTTAAGGAAGTTTTGAGGGTTTTTTGTTTGCTTGCTTTGGTTTTGTTTTTGTTGTTTGAATTGATTGTATTTTTATCTAAAAAAAGAGGAGAATATGTTGATATGTTTGTTGGCACACTATATATAGAGTGCACTGAGTGGTCAGTCAGTGAGGTTCATTTTACTGCATGCCCTGTATCATAATTGAATTATTTTAACCAAAATAAACAATTAATGTCATCCATGAATCTAGGAGTCATATATCATCCATAGGATCAAGACTCTAGAATTTAGCAATATTAATCAGTATAAAGTGGAGCCTAGGAAAAGATCACTATAATTATAAACAAATAATATGCATGAGGTGAAACCATAATTTCTTCTTAGAAGAAAAAATGGTCACTTTTTCTTTGAATTGAAAATTGTATAACTCAGGCTGGAGAGATGACTCAGAGGTTAAGAGCACTGACTGCTCTTCCAGAGGTCCTGAGTTCAATTCCTAGCAACCACATGGCGACTCACAACCAACTATAATGAAATCGGGTGCCCTCTTCTGGCGTGCAGGCATATATTCAGACAGGACACTGTATATATAATAAATAAATAAATAAATAAATAAATAAATAAATAAATAAATAAAAATCTTTAAAAAAAAAAAAAGAAAATTGTATAACTCCTGAAGCCCTTCAAGCTAACATGTGGAAGGAAATATGCATATAAATTTTAAAGATCATTTTGCAAGGGTTACTGAAATCAGATAAACAGGTATTTTTGGAAATATATACATATGGATTTATTTGTTTTTTTTTAAAACAGGCTATCCTTGGGTAACCCTCGCCATCCTGGAACTAATTCTCTTAGTGCTATAGACCAGGCTGATCTCGATTTCAGAGATTTACCTTCCTATGCCTCCCAAACACTGTATTAAAGGCATGTGCCAGCATACCCTGCTGTGATGACTATTTTTTAAATAACATTTGCTGGGTCATATTGTGAATGCATTTCTAGATATTTGAACTTTTCCACATGATTTCTATAGCGGCTGTATCGCTTGTTATCCCACCAACAGTGAATGAAAGTTCACCATCCTCACCAGCATTTGCTGTCACCTGTTTTCTTGCTCTTCACCTTTCTGGTTGTGTGAAATGAATTCTCAAGCAGTTGTCATTTGAATTTTCTTGAGGGCAAGTGACATTCAACAGTTTTTGAGTTTTTTTTTTTTTTTTTTTTTTTTTTTTTGGCCAGGCTTTCTTTTGAAAATTCTCTATTTAGATCCATAACCCTTTTGTGAATATACCACCTGGATTAGCTGAAGAGACCAAAATGAAATGCTTCAAATTTTAGGCAGAGAAGAAATGCATTAAGTCTCTTCTGGAGGTTCAAGTTTAATTAGGAAAGACAAATGCCAATTTTGAAGTGTTGAGTGATATTTTCCTTTTTTTTATGCATGTAATGCATATTGGGTGGTGTGTGTGCTCATGTGTGTAAGCTCATACTATGTACCTATCTTTATTTGGATGTGTTTGATGGTAAAATGTTGATAAATGAATAGAGTAACATAAAATTTGCATAGTAGGAGAAAGATTTCCCTTAAAAAATCAAAATGAGTAGCATATTAAGTTTAAGAAATAAAGGTAAGAACAGAAATAATCAAGAATAAG